>CAJVPP010001427.1:0-20070 GCA_910592005.1 Funneliformis mosseae | reverse complement strand
TTTGCACGAATATATCTCAGTATGTCTATTATATATGGACAAAAGCATTATGTTTCCATTTCATAATAAACAATATTCTTTGTTTTATATTTAACCAAATTTAATATTGCTATAAAAAAAAGAGCCGTTTTTATTTGGCGTTTCGCGATAATTATATTCATTGTTTGATTCAAAATGTTTTTTTTCTTACGAGAAGTTACGCCTTCAAAATCATCGTTACAATCATCATTTCCCATTGTCATTACAAAAAAAATAGAATATTTTTTTTTTTAGTCATTTTGATCTCAGTATTTTTTGATAATACAAATATTATAATCAGTATTGACCGATTGTTTTCTTTAATCAAAACATTAAAGCTCCTTTTGATTAGCAAAATTTTTAAGAAAATGAGGCGCATTAAGATTTACATAGTATTTCCTTGATCTCTACATTATTAACGATTAAAAAAAAAATTAAACTCGTCCTTTAAATGAAAACTAAATTCAAAATCCAGTTGAGTCAGGACACACCGTTTCTACTCGAATTGTTGAGGAAGTCGCTTACAAAGTTGATTTCTGCATGGATAAAATATTCATGTCTAAATTTTTTTTTTTGGAAAGATGTTCTGAACGTGAACGAGCAAAATTAGCTATGTAAATAACTATTTTTTTTTTTAAAAAAAAAAATAGTATTAGATGAATTTGTACGCCGAACAATAAAGAAATATCAACTGGATGAGACGAATCAAAAAAAAAATAAAAATAAAATAAAATAAAAATGGCTATCTACTTTCAACCTTCGCTATGAATATTAACGCAATTGTTCTTTCTTGATTTTTCTGCAATTCCACTCATTATTTTTTGAGGTTGAATCACATATTCCATGTTCTATATTTTATATGTATTATAAAATAAATAATAGTGCTAGAAATTTATATTTAATTGAATTACGGCTTGCCAATTAATAAAAGACAATTGGAAAATTATGTAAAATCGTTTAAATATAGTTATTTATTCATATTTAATTTTGTTTTCAATCAAAGAATTTCTCAAGGTTATCCGTTATTAAACTGCAAAGATTTTTTTTCGATTTGAATTAGCTGTAAAAAAAACTTTATAGTCAAATATAAACCAAAGTAGGATTTACTTAATACATGAAATCATAATCAATAAAAAGGAAAATTCATAGATTAAAAATTTATCCTTTATGCGTGAACTTCCAATATGTCTTGTCTGCATTATTATCATTTCGAAAATAGAAATTTGACAAATATACAATGAGAAAAGGTATATTATTTGATTCTCTATTGCAAATATTAAAACGTACTAAACTTTATTCTTCAAATGAAATAAAAGAAATTTTAAGCTCTACTCTTAATTTTGTAAACATACAAATAAAAAAAAGAATTTTTTTTTTGAAAAATAAGTTATATTATTTTATTAAGAATTTTCTTGACCTATGGCATCGTCGTACAAAACCCTCTTACCAGTTTTAAAAGTTACGATGGCGCTTATCCAGTCACAATCACCTACAATCCAAAACCTGTTATCCTTGGCAATCTTGCTTCTGATAAAAAGATTTTAAAAATTAATTTTATTTGTTATTAGTTTCTAACCCGGATGGAAAAATCATGTTTTGTCTTGAAGGATATGCAAGATTTACTACCCTGATCATTTATCTTTTAGTCTAGTATCTCTTATATGTCTTTACGATTATTTAAGATTTGAATTTTTTTATATACAGTGTGTCGAAGACTAAAAAAAAATGTAAAATGCTGACAATAGTTATGAATAAAGGTATGAACGAAATAAATTTTGATTGATATATAGATATAAATATTTTGTAATTATGTAATTGCTGCATCAACTGAAAATTATATTTGGTATTATTAAAATCGTTTTAAATATAGTTTATTATTCATATTTGCTTTTAATAACTAAGAACTTTCCAAGTAAGGAAGCTCTACTATTAATAAAATAACGAGGTTATTCAGATAATCTGTTATCAATATAAATTTACTGTTTATGAAAATCCAGTTTGCACAATAATGAGGCAAATACCTGCCGCCAAAAATTCTCATCAAAAAAAAAAAAAATGCAAGTTGGCTCCTTATTAAAGAAATTAAACAATAACGATTGAAAAATTTAATTAATCGTAATCTGATTTCATTTACTCAAGTTTTTCATTTTTGCAAATATAAAACCAGCGTCATTTCGTCCTCGTTATTTTTACTTTCTTAACTTCAATCATTTACAAAGTTTTAAAGCTCCTTTTCATTTCCGATTTTTGTAAAATATGAATCAAATTATTACTTTCATCTTTATTTCCTATATCTTGGCATTATCATTCGTCAAATCAACTCCATTGGAATTGCGAAAACGTCAAAAACCTTCTTCAAGTGACTTTAAAATATGTGATGGAAACTACGCAATAAGCCTAACTTCAATGAAGATATCTCCAGATCCTATTGTCACGGGTCAAAATACACCGTTAACATAGTGAGTATTACGGCCGCAGTTATTGAAAAAGGTGCAAATGTGAGAATTTATCATGATTTTAAAGGAAATTTCAAGAGTCATTTGTCGAACCAAGCAGGTTCGTTTGCCTAGTTAAAATAGTAAATTTCGACTTTAGTGGAACCTGGCTTATAGAACAACACCCTGATGAACTAAAAAATGTTGAAAGTACAATCTATACGAGATTCACCAATATGTAAATAACAATATTTTTTATATTACTTAACTGTTCATGAATTAATCCTTTTCTTATTAATTGTTATTAGTTTCGAATTCAGATGAGAAAATTCTGTTTTACATTGAGGGAACGATCAAGGTTTTCCATCTTTGAATGAAATAATCTTTTCGTTACTGTAATCCTGAATGAAAGCATCTTGTACGATTGGTACGATATACATTATATTATTTTTACTTACTATATGTTATCCTTATATATTCGTTCAATGGAAACAGATTCTTTCATATAAAGTTTCGAATAAAAATTCTTTTATAAATTTCTTATTCTAATTCTTTATTATTAAGTTAATTAATAAATGAATAAACGAAGTTGTAATGATTTGCGAATTAACTTGTGAATATTAAGAACTTTTCATGATCATAAAAATTACAGGTCTGTTCAAGTAATGACGATGGAGGTGATGTCTGCATTTCCTTTCGCACAAATTAAATGTTAATATTTCTTCACGATTTATTAAAACTGGAAGTTTCTTCATTTAAGGAGAAGTAAATATACTATATTCTGAATTTTTAATAAAATAAGATAAAAATATTTTGTCGCCCAAAAAAATGGTAGCCGAATAATTTATTGGAATACACGTTATTTTCAAACACCAATTTCTGGTATATACTGTATTAATTTTTAAGAATTTAATGAATAAAAAAAAAATATTATAATTTGAAAAAAATATATTTTATTTTAATTACTGGTCTGACTAATATAAAAACATTATTGTTCACAATTCGTTGTATTATTATTAAAAGTTCTTCTAAGTTTTTGGCATAGTTCGACAATTTTTAGTGATTTTAAATTAAAATGAACATTTTATAACCATAAATGCCGTTTTGGTTATTGTGTGATTCTCTAACAATTCTTTAGTCTAGAAACTAATATAAATATACTGTACTGTATATACAAATTCAAATATATCTTATTTAATACTTTATACAAATAAGCCAAATCTATTTCATATATACAGTATGTTGTTCGTTGTCACTTTTAATTATATAATTTCCCTCATCCTCAATAATAATTGAATCTTAAATTAAATGAACACTTGTAGTTTTAGAATCTAATGATTCTAAACAAAATACATTTACCAGTATACCTTTATAGTATGAAATTAATGGATAATTTCCATTTCTTGTACCTTTAATAAAACAAAATTAAATATAAAATATAAAATTTCTTACCTTTTTAAAAATATTGAATCAGCTTTTTCAACAGAATTAATAAAAAGAAACGACTTTGATTATATGCAGGACATGCACATATCTATTTAGTCAAATCTGTAAAATATCAGAAACTTATTTGTGTTTTATTCATTTTGTTTCCATTATTTTTTGAAAACTTTACGCTACGTCATGGTACTGAGTAACGACCTTATTGAACTAATGGCTTGTGAAACTTGTATAAATAAGATTCAACAATCATTGTAGTTGAATATAACTAAAATTTTCACTAGATACTCGGGCTCATAAAATCAATTATTTCTTTAGAATATCATTCTTTCCAAAAGTAAAATCCATAATCGAATTAAGTTGTTATTTTTTATTTCACTAACACATTCCTTCCAATTTCATGATGAATTTTGATTATGTTCAAAAGTTAGGTGTCTTAGCTATTCATAAATATTTTTTTTAAAAATCTTATATATACAAACAACAAATTATTGATGATATAAATAATGTTTAAATGAGAATCTTTAAATGTAAATTAAATCTATTTACATACTGTAATTTGCAAAATAAAAAATTTATAATTAAACTTATCCTTAAAATTTGAGTCTATTGCAAGTTTATCTATAATCAGGGGGTCAAGTCAAATTCGTGTTAAATAATGACTCAAATTTATTCCACACCTGTCCTGATTTAAGCATCAATCAAAACCTGCTGGATGTTATAACAAGAAGGTTGAGAATATAAATATATTTTTATTAATTAAATTTTGCGATGCAATATATGATAATTAAATAGAAATAATAAAACCGTTATCGTTCTTTTTTAATTTTTAATAATTTCGTCAAGATATTTGTTGGTATAAATAAGATTTAATAAATCACAAAAGAAATCGTAAAAAAAAATAATGAAAAATAATATTAAAACCAAAAGCTTAACAGATAGAAATAGGACAGTTGACTCAGAGACATTAACACTATATACAGTTTATGCCATATAGATGTTAGTATCAGGTGATTCTACTTTATATAGTAGAAGCTATGGCTATTCCCCAAAAGGAAGAATAAGTATAAATTTGGTTAGCTTCATGTAGGGGCCATTTTTATTATACCTTCGCCACAGTAATGAACTTGTCAATTTCGTTCAAAAGTTCTGTCCAGTTCTTAGCCTAAGAGAAGAACCTAAATTAAATAAAAAATAAATAAATAAAAATATTTAAAATAAAAAAATATAAAAAAAACTTGTCAGCTTACCTTTACTGCGGTGATGAGTCAGATGGTTCCATTTGAAGTTTTCGTCTAGTTCTTTGCCTAAGAGAAAATAAAAAAAATTAAATAAAAATATTAAAATAAAAATTTATTAAAAAAAATAAAAAATAAAAAAAATTTATATCGGCTTATCTTTGCCGTGATAATGAACTGGGCGGTTCCATTCAAAGGTTCTATTTGGTTCTTAGCTTAAGAGAAAGACCAAGTTGAACCTAAATAAATAAAAAAATAAAAATATTAAAATAAAAATTTATTAAAAATAAAAAATAAAAAATAAAGTTGTGTCAGCTTACCTTTATCACGGACAGTTCTATTCAAAAATTTCATCCTGTTCTTAACCTAAGTGGAGGAACAGATTGAATCTAAAAAAAATATAAATATTAATAAAAATATAAATCAAAAAAAAAATAAAATCAAATAAAAATGATGGCTTACCTTCGCTGAAGTAACGAATCGAATGGTTCCATTCTTAGCCTAAGTGGAGGAACTGGTCAAACCTAAAAAAAAGAAGAATGGAAATAAAATATTAAAAAAAAATACAAATATTAAATAAAATATAAACTAATAAAAAAATAAAATCAATTCAAATTGATGGCTTACCTTCGTTATGGTAATAGTAATTTATTTTAATTATTTAATTTTTATAAATTGATTTTTTTAATTAAAATTTTAAATTTATTTCTAATTTTTAATTTGATTATTTATTAATTTAAATATAATTGTTAATTTTTTTATTTTTTTAATTTTCTTTATAATCTCAGGTTTTTATCTTTAATTATTATTTCTAATATAATTTTTTTTTACAGTAATTTAAAATTTAATTTTTTTAATTAATTTTTTTATACTACAATTTTTTTTGATTATTTTATTGATTTTTAATTCTATCCTCTACAATTTGATTTTTTTAATTTTAATTTAATTTTTAATCGCTTGTGATTTTTTTTTGTTTTTTTCATTTTATAATGCATACATTCTAATATTTAATTTCATATTTTTTTAATTATTTTTTAATTTGCATATATATTTAATTTGATTATTTTATTTTATATTTTGATTTAATTTTTAGGATCTCTCAAACATTTATTCAATGAATTGATCAATTATATTCGATTAATCAAATTGAAATCAAAAATCTTTGAATCTTGAAAAATAATAATTGATTCTCAAATCAATTTGAATTCTTACATTATAGCATCAAAAACACCAAAACCTATTTATTAAAAATACTGCTTATATTGTACTATCAAACACAAAAAATGTTTCATAATTATTTTTTTAAAAAATAAAACTGCTCTTTTAAAGAATTAATATAAAGAAATACCAATAAAGCATTATTCTTAAATTCTCTATCTAAAAAACTAGTGATCCAAATAAAAAAAAGATAGAAATGAAAAAAAGTAAAAAGCTATAAAATAAAATAAAAAGTATTACTTACTACAATAGTATATACAAGTAAAATTAATAATAATTTTTATAAAATTAAATATAATACATGTGCCACTTTCAAATATTAAGGCCAGCCCCTAGGCTGGCTATGATCATGAATCTAGTTTCTTGTAATATAATCAATCTGTTAAAACCTGATTCATTTACAATTCACTTTTATCTGATATGTAACATTTATCAAAAACCTTTTAGCCATTTCTCTGAATAAGTACTGCAGAAAAAATACCATTTTCTGCGACTAAGATTGTACTAAAAGGACCTGACTCTTAACTAGGTCTAACCTAATCAATTCTTATATATATTCCTTTTATACTTAGGTTAAATAGATGTGAAAAAGATATGTCACCTTAAATTTAGGTATTTTTTTTATTTCAGATTTTCATAATTCACTTTAAGATTAGATCAAATCTATAATTTTAATTCCTTAAATTTTACTGATATATTAACGTTTGGTCATATTATTAATTCATTATCATTATGCATGAAGTTAGTATAATTGCATCGAAAATTAATACATTTTGACAATAAGCATAGTTAAGCAGTTCTTTTGTATAGGACTTTATGATTTATGTCTTAGATAAAAAGCAAAATACAATTTAACAATAAAATATAAGAATAAATTTTTTTATTAAAAAGTTGTATTTACACATTGTAATTTAGATTATATCATATCCAATGATCTAAAGATTGGCTGATGACTCTTTGATAGTGTGAAACAATTGAATTGATAATAAAATTATCGAAAAGGAACGCTAAGAAAAAAAAATTAATGCTAAGAAAAAAATAATAGTACCTAAAATAAACAATTATACGTCTCATGACATATTTTTAGCTTTTATTTTAAAACTGAAATAATTTGGTATATGACAATTTTACATACTCGTACTATAAAATAGCTTAATATTTCTCTATCAAAGTGATTGTTTATTTTTTTTAATTTCTGATTTTCTTATGATCTTTACTATTCAATATTTTATAATTGTGCAATTTTAATTAATTAGAGTTTATTGATTGGCAATTTATTAATATTACGAAAGTATAGATTAATTTGATATTTTTAAATAAATTTAGCATCTATATTACTTTATTATTACTCAATAAAAACCTTTTACTTACATTACAAAATTGTTTATAAATATATAAAAGAAAGAACTAAACACATCGCATCACAATTCTATTTAGAATTCTACCAATATCTATTAGTACCTTTAACTTATTAGCTCATTCTTGATATTGTTTCTAAATTTTACAGAGTTAATTATCTCTTCAGACAAAACTATATTAAATGTAACCATATATTTTTTCTTTTTTATGATGCGTTATTTTTTGATTATTATTTTTATATTTATTATTTGTATTTTTTTTAATTTCTAATCTGAGGATCAGTCTGTACTTCTGTAGTAAGAGCTTATAATTTTTTTATTTTATTTTTATTTATTATTTGTGCTTTTGCTTTTTTTTTAGGCGAATTCTTACAGGTTTGGATTACTTCAGATTAAGGTATTCTTAACTGGTCAAAAATTTTTCAGGTCAGATTTCTTTTGTAATTATTTTATTATTATTTGTAAATTTTGAATTTTTATTCAAATATAAGCATTAGTTATTATTTTTTTTATATTCTGTTAATAATTTATTTTTTAATTTAATAATAATGGTTGATTCATTGAGTTATTCCTCGTATCTTTCTAATTATATTAAACAAAATCATGAGAACTATTCTTAATTAACGTTAATGATTTTTAAGTTGATTACATCCTTTTTCTGCCTTGCAATAAAGGCCTTATTACACATTTTTCATAAGTACTTCAAGATTATTTAGCCAATATAAAAATAAAAAAATAAAGAAGAAAAACTGCCTTAAATAAGGAGTTATACTTTGATTTCTAAAAGAATTTTTTTAAGAATTAATGTAAATTTTTGGTATAACTTTAATAAATATAATTTATCATCTTTACCTCAACCTTTTTTATCAAAAATTTATAAGTGGCATAGATGTTTACTATCATTAAATTTGTTGAAAATAAATTGTTAATATAGTTCTCCGAAACATTTGATGGCCAATAATTTAACAAAATATCCAAGTAAATATATAATAGTTCCATTTTGCTTTGATCTTCCGTCATTAAAAATAAAAACATGAATTATTTTAAAGTTAAGGTAAATACTTAACTGATATTATTATTGATCTTAGTTCATTTAAAATTTACAGATTAAATTATTTTAGTTTTCATGTTTTCCAAAGTGAAGCTTTATATTTTTTATTGATATTTTTAATTTGAAGATTGACGACTTATTCTTCAATAAATTCATAGAAACCAACCAAGTGCTTAAGTCGTAAATTGATATTAATAAATTTAGAGAATCCTACATGATCGAATAATGAGTGTAAAATATAATCTTTAATCGATTTTCACATTCTCTAATTGCTGTATATCTAACAGAATACAAAAGCATTTCCAATGATAATAAAACCCATAATGTTTAAAGCTATTTTAGAAATAATTAATGAATAGTTTTCTCAATTGGGATTGGTTTTTGTAGTATTAAATCTTTAATTTAACATCATTAAGAATTCTCACACATCTTCAGAATAGTTTCATATAATACGAAAAAGATTCTAAGTGTAATTGGGATCCTAATTGAGTTACTATATAAATCTTTTCAAAAACTAGAATCTTTGCTAATTTTGCCTCAATTTTTGCAAAGTAATAAACTATATCCTAACCCTTTGTAATAGCCAAATTATGTTGATTATATGTAAGAATTTCATTATTCCAATCAAAATGGATAATATTTTTGGATTGAGCCTGTTCAATACGCATATGAAGGTAGTGTCTATTAGGTATATTGGAAGTAGATGAGTTAGTCAGTTCATTTAAAAACTTAAGAAATTTACAAGTTTTACATGGAATTTCTGCAATTTTTTGTAGGAAATCATTTTGCAAAGCAACTAAATAATCTATATTTGCACATAAGTAAATTCCTTTATCTTTTGATTTCATTAAGCCAAAGACTACTGAAAGATTGCAATTCATGAATGGTTTATCATTAGAAAGTTCATAGCATTAATATTGACTTACAAAAGGAATAACCGTATTTCAAAGTCAACAAATGCAGTGAGATTTTCACCACCATTAGTTTTGTCCCCTATCAACTGTTTAAAGGTTATTTTCCTTGCCCTTTGCCTAGTTAACTGACATCCAAGTTTTGAATTCAAAATTTGAATAAATTTTGCAATAGGTCAAAGATATTGAAGTAATTTCAATCGTCATTAGTATTTGAAATAGAATGAAAAGAACTGATAATTAATCATATTTGTTGAATCGCTTATATAAAAGCATGAAAACTATCAAAGTTAGCCTTTCCAATCATCTTTCATAAACTTGGCAAATATTCACTTCAATACTGCTTATTCATAACCAAAGTCTGATTAATATCACATTCAATCATATTATGATGCTTTTGATTCTTTAATAAAGCAATATCTAATTTCATATGATGGTCAGTCGTAGTTTCAGTTATATTTCTAATTTGGTATAATATAATTTCTATAAAACTCTGTTTCCCAATTTTCACGTTCAACGGTTGTTTTAATTTGTTGATTTAATGATGAAGGATTTTTCGTTATTAAAGAAATTAACAAATAGAACATTAGTACTAAAGTCTAATAATTATAAATTGTCATTAGCTATTAATAATTCTAATGAAAATGAATAAAAAAAATATACCTCATCTGAGAAATTGAGAAGGTTTTTGAGAACTTTCCAATCATTTCGAATATGGTTCATATAATAAATTTTACATCTGTAACTGTTTGATCATTTTTTTGAAGGAAAGCGAGGGCTGGTTGAAGTGCAGATACTGTGATAAGAATATGAACAATTAAATGCAGAATACGATATGATATAGAGTATAATTATCTTATGAAATGATTCAAGGATTGACTAATTGATTCTCAATATATCCTATTTGATTATATATCACCTTTTGCGCAGATAGATAATATCAAATCTGATGTTTCCTTCTGCTTGTTTATAAGATATTTACCAATCATATTTTTACAATTCAGACATGTGCTACTTGTAATAGCTCTACCACAATTTGCGATAACATATTTCATATCACATTTACAGGCATATCTTGTAACTCCTTCTAAGGAAGAAATTGCATTTAACATTAATGTAATATTACGTAATATACTGTGCCATATTCTTCACTCATTATTTACTACGTCATATTTATTAGTCTTAAATTTTTTTTACTTAGAAAAATGGTTGGTTAATGAGCTTATATCTGTGTCATTTAACACTATATCTCATTTTACCAACTTTTTTTACATTCAGACTAATCAAAATCACGTCAAGCCCCTAAGAAAAATCAAAAATTTGTGATTAAAAAAAAACTCATCAAATCTTTGATGTAATTGAGCTTATTAAACTATTCTTAAAAGAGTTTAACCACAATTAAGGTTGTCAGAAAAAATCTGGAGGTTTTGACAGGCATCAAAATTGAAACTCATCAAAATGTTTTGCCAAATTTTTTATTAAAGGCAAAATTGCAAAAGTTTCAACAGGTGGCAAAAGTTTCAATGGGGACAAAGTTTTGAAGAATAACCAAATACCCATCTTATTAAAAATACAATTTTTAATTTAAAAATTTATTTGTTTTTACAAGTTGGGTTTAATTTTTGACTATTCTTGGTAGGAATAATATTACTATTCAAAAAAATTGAATAATCTATTTTAATGTAATGCATAAGTGCGGAAATAGAATTGAGTCATAATTACATCACCATTATTTTATAATAAAATTTCTTTTTTAATATAATTGGATATAAGAAAAATTATAAAATTATAGTGGAATTATCAAAGAAAAAAGACTGAAAAACCTAACCTATGCGATCAAATAAAAAATAAAAACAATTAATTATGGAGTAAAGAAATAATAAAATATTATATCTCAGCAACCTGATCTTAAAAAAAATTCATATTGCTTATTTATGAAATGATCTAAGTCGAAAGAAAACCTAATGATTAATAAAAAAATAGTTTTTAAAAAAAAATAAAAAAACTTTTGATTGCTATAACCAATATTATACATAACGAAGACTGACAGGTGATCTGTTAACACATATTGAAGTATTATGGAACACATTTCTAATGGGATTTCTAAGAAATGGATTCTGAAAATTAGTAGATGATTATCTTATTATGAAATGCAAGTAATTATATTTTAATGTTTAACATATTAAATTTTGAATTTTTTCAAACTAAATAAGTTCGTTAAGATAACAAGCGAGCACATAAAAATATTTATAAAGCGTTTGACGAATATGTCAAAGCTCACGCGCGCTTCCAAATGTGAGAGTTCTTTTTTATAGGTTTTCATTTAAAATTGATGATGATTTTGAAGATTTTTCACTGAACCATTATATTTCATTTTTAAGGAACATATTCTATTTGTTGAGAATCCTACATGAATGAATTTAAGGAAAAAAGTAATTGTATGCTTATGATCTAGGAAATAAGCTGCTCGCGTTCATATTTAAAATTTCATTTCCTTTTAAGTAGAAGTTGGAACCGGCCGAAAATTCTTTAACCGGCTAAATTAACTTGGTTCAGTACTATAAATTTGGCCAGAGTTAGACAATATTTTTGCAATCATAAAAATCTTAATTCTGGCCGGAAATTGAATTTCGGCCGGATTTAAATTCATCTATTTTAACCGGTTCCAACCTCTACTTTTAAGCAGATAAAAAATAAACATATACTGTACGTCTGATTATCGATTATGTCCACAGTTTAGTTTATTTAATGCTGGCCATCACATAATCATATATTTACGTCCTTTTTAAGAATCGCAAAATTGTTATCGAACCCGTCGAAACTTTCGAGACCCATCGAAACTCATCGAAACCCTCGAAACCCATCAAAACCCTCGAAACCCGTCGAAACCCATCGAAACTGTCGAAACAATTTTTGAAAAGTTTCGACTTTTGCCAAAATGGGTTTAGGTTTTGCCCCGCAACTATAGCCACAATTATGTTTAGTTTCGTATTGTTAGAACAGATTAGGATTTTCGGGTAAATCTATCAATAAGCGTGTGATACCGCCGGTAGATTTAATACCCGGAGATAAAGCAGCGACATCGAGTAAAAGAAAATCTTGAGCTTTTCAGAGTATCACCAGATAAAATAGCAGCTTGAATGAGGCCATGGTTTCATCAGGATTAACGGGTCTTTACCGTTGAAGAACTCAAATACCATCTTTTGAATTTTAGGAATATATATTGAACCACCAAATAGAACAATTTCATGAATTTGACTTTTGTCTAATTTAGCATCTCGAAATACTTTTCAACATGTTCAATTGTAGATTGAAATAAGTCTTGATTCAATTTCTTCAAATTTTGCACGTGTTAAGAAGGTATAGAAATTGTTATATATGAAAAGAGAATCAATTTCTATCGAAGCTTTAATGATGATGAAAGTTCACGCTTTGCACGTTCACAAGCTGTCCTTAATCGACAGAAAGTACGTGCATTCGTTGTAAGAACTTCCTTAAATTTTTGGTTGAATTCATGTACGAAATGATTTACAAGTCGATTGTCGAAATCTTCGCCAAGATGTGTGTCATCAGCAACGGCTTTACTTCAAAATTCCTTCTTCTATAGTTAGGAGTGAAACATCAAACGAACCACAACTAAATCTTAGATAAGAATGTTTCGTTCACCACAAGCTTTTGTATTCGAACCATAAGTAATAACCGCCGTGGTTGCTTCATTAATTATGCGTAATACCTTCAAACCAGCGATTTCACCGGAATCTTTTATTGCTTGACGTTGAGATTCATTAAAGTAAGCTGGTGAAGAAATTACGGCATTATTAACTTTTGTACCAAGGTAAGCTTCTGCGGTTTCCTTTAACTTTAACAAGATCATAGAACAAATAGATCTAATTTTTGAATTATTATTGTTGGGATTATTAAAAAAAAATTTTCAAATGACAGCAAAAATCTGAATTTTTTCGGGTGTGAAATCTTTCTTTTCGCCTTTGAATCTGATTGAGATATAATTTTATCTTAATATATCGGATTGAATAACTTCGTCACTAAAGTTACGTCCAATGAGACGTTTAACATTAACTACAGTATTATAAGGGTTCATATTAATCTTGATTTTTTACAGCATCATCGATAAGACTTTCTGTCTCGATGAAAGCGACATACGAAGGCGTCGTACGATGACCCTGGTCATTAATAATAATTTTAATTCGATCGTTTTTCCAACTCCAACGAGGAATATGTAGAACCCAAATCGATTCCAACATAATTTAACACGGCTAAAAACCCACTTTAATCAGATATTAAATTTCAGGTTTTATAAATGGTTAGGAAAATTTTTCAACGAAGTATTTTTTTCACAACGGATATAAAATATTTGATTTATTTATAATTTTCGGTTACACATCACCACGATATATTTATAAATAAGGTTCAAGGTCGTTAGATTTATAGTAAAATTATAGTAAAGATGTTAGTTTACTTGTTAAATAATATATATTGCAATTTTTAAATTAATTCTTGATCACAAAAAAATATAAGCATCTAAACTATTTATTAAATCAATTTTATTAATTTATAAAATTTTATTATATTTTTTAAAATTATTTCTAATTATCAATATTATTTATCAATAAATTATATTTTATATAGTTAAATAAAATTGTTTTATATTAATATATTATAACTGAAAATTTATGATAGTAATTTGATAATGAATTTATTAAATTTAAAATAAATTATTTATTCATTTTAATCATTTAAAATTATTTAAATCTAAATTTTTTTTTTAATATTTAATTAGTATTTAAATAATAATTAAAATTTTTATTAGATATTATTTATACGAAAAAAAGTTATTTTTTTAATAAAGATCTTTATTTAATTTATTTAATTTTCTAATGATCGATTAATAAGGATTTATTTATTCAATAGATTTGATAATAATTTTGCTAAATATTTTTGTTTATTTCCCTACTTATAATATTCACGTCCAATCTGCTATTAATTCTAAATAAATCTAGCGTAATTAATCGAATATTTGTAATTCTGGTACAGTTTGCTTTTGAATTACAACAAAAAATATAAAAAAGAAAAGATGTAAATTAAAAATATTTTAGAAAATAAAAAAATTTATTGTCAGGTTAAAAAT
Organism: Funneliformis mosseae; assembly: GCA_910592005.1. Lineage (NCBI taxonomy): Eukaryota > Fungi > Glomeromycota > Glomeromycetes > Glomerales > Glomeraceae > Funneliformis > Funneliformis mosseae. Next base: position 5,255 of record CAJVPP010001427.1, on the reverse strand, counting down.
TTAAATACTCAGAGAATTAATTCTATTTGCTATCGCTTGACTCTTGTGAATCATTTTCAAAATCGTCCAAACTTCATTTCAGTTTCTTCAAATCTAATGCATTTTTTACCAATTAAATTGGCACACATTTAGCAATAAATACGTCTTTAAACCTAACACAGTAACTAATAATAGCACAATATTTGTTAGAGATTTTTGAAAGTTCATAATCTTCTTTAATTTATTTAATAGGAAGTCTGAACATAACATTTAGTAACTTTCTCTTTCGTCAGACTGTAGAATAAGGAATGAAGTTATTAGAGATGTTGAGAGAGGTATCGAAAAGAAAGAAATTAATTAACAATAAAATAATAAACTGAGCTTTGATCTGAGACCCGTTATGATAAGTCTGGTAATCATCTTATCATCACCTACATTATCTGGGAAAAAGAATATACACGATTAGAATGTCTTATATAAAAAGAAACTGGGAATAGGAGGGTCACCCTTCAAACACAACTATGCCACCACATCACCAATAAGATCCCTCGTAATTTTAAATGAAATAATTTCATTTATGAGACACAATGTAGTTCTATTGTGCTTTGACGGCCTGAATGATATCCTTTCTCTTAATAATATTCAGACCATCCTGCTGCTAAAATGACAAGATGACGATAACTAAGTAAGTATACTTACATAATAATACTGGTATGCTTTCTTTAGATATGCTAGCTTTTCTCTAGTGTCATATCCTAACAATTATTTCCATTACCACCATGGTTTATTTGCAAAAATCTATAGGATATATTAGAATCTGAGAGTTTTAGAATGTAAACATATTCTTATAAGAATGCAGGATTAACCTTTTTATACTAAAACTTTGTCAAATTCACTTGTAAAAGTTCTCTTAAAACATAGTTTAATATCCAATAGATAGTACAATATTCAATAAAGCTTAGTCTTTTTTATGTATTTTAAGCATTTTTGACCGTGACCAACCGACTATAATATTATTTTTTAGGTAAAAAGAATAAAAAATAAATGGTTATGGAATAGTTTTAGTAAAAAAAGGAGAGAAGTCATTAATTATAAAAACTTTACGTAATACAGATAATTTGTGACCAATATGAGTGATATCAAAAAAATTTTCCAAATAATTAGCGAATTGTAATTCAAAATTTGAAAATAGTTGAATCGTCGATATTATTTATAATAAGTTCTAACGAATTTTGAACTTTATATATTTTACTTTCAAAGATTTTTACATTAAATTATTATCTTAATTTTATTAAAGAATGATAAAGAACAAAATCCTCCTGGTTCTCTCAAAAAAAAAAATTACTAAACACAATTTGAAGATATTTTTTTAAAAAAAATGACAGAATATAATATTAAAGTTTGTATATTTTCTCCAGTTTTGTCTATATTCAAACAAGAAATTTATTGATAACTTCGTATTAGTAATATTTCTAAAAAAAGCATGATCTTTATGACCAATAAAAATATTCGCACAATCAAATAAATATATTATTATACTTTTTTAAAAACTTTACAATTATATCTCTCTTCTAACACTTTGTATATTTTAGTACAAACAACAAAAAAAGTGAAATGAACTTTATTAAGATTGATAACTTGTTTATACTTTATATATGTTTCATCGACCTTACAACGCTTTCTAATGATGATGATAATAACTAAGAAAGTTTTTCTGCGAACATCAATCATAAGGTAAATTTCATACCCATGCTTATACCTAATGCGTTAATTATTAAGTGGTATTCTAGACATCCTTTGATTGATACCCATATGTAATCAGATTTTATTAGAATATATTCTTATGAACTTATATAGAACACATGCGTCACTAAATTACTTAAAGTTTCAAAGCATCTCTAATTAATAAAAAAACTTTCTCTTATTTTAAATACACTTATTACATCATTGTAGTAATCAACTCTTTGACGGTGATGACTTATATGAAATTATTTTTCTATTATTTTCTATAGATCTGAAAGGTCTGACAAGAAAGAGAAAGTAGTTTTTCATATCATTATCTAATGGTTGACATCTAATATGAATTCTTAAGAGATAGGGTTAAGATTGCATTTTAGATGCGATTATTAGTTAAAGCTTTACATATAAGACTTCTTGGTTATAAGGTATTATATGCAATCTTTTTATAAGATAACAATAGGATCGTTCAGTCTTATGGAATATATTACTATTACTATTATCACCGTTACCTAGTAATATATTAGGAAAGGATATTTGACCTTACTCAAATATTATTATAACTTTCATTTTTATCTTTTTTTAATGTTGTGAACAGATAAATGTGATACAGCTTATGTAGTGCAGAAGATCAACTAATTTAACATAAATAATATATATGATATATCAGACATATGTGATATAATTGATATATTCGACATAGTTGACATATTAGGTATAACTGACATATTAGATATAGTTGATATAGTAAATATGTTAGTTATATCTTTCTATGTAATTTATTTTGTATAAATAGAAAGCTTTTTAGTTCATATAAAAAGACAGATAAATAAAAACTTGACAAGTTAGTTTTTAGTAATTTTAAGAGGCAACTGGCCTACTGCATTACATTCTAGTTTTAGTATTTCATTTTTTCTCTTTTTCTATTTTATTTTCTTTATTTTCTTTTATTTCTCTTCTTTTATTATTTTATTCATAAATAAACACATTATTTTACAAATATAAATTACTAGCAATCTGTTGAATTACTACTTCTCATAATAGTATAAACATTTCTAATAATCAGTCTGACATAAAACTTGCAAATTACAGTCAGATCTCTATATATTCATACCGTATATAGTCACACCTTTATATAAGAACCCATTTTTGCAGAACGGATTTAAAGCTTATTAAATTACCTCTTTATAATCACAAATCAGTTATAGTCACTATCACCTCATGATCTATAATATATATATCATTTTTATTAGTAATTAGATCTCTTTATAGTCACAAATTTCTGATGGGCTTATATTGAAGAGATTTAATTGGCTACAGATCAAAAAAGTTTGATAAATTGATTATTTGATTATCTTAATTTTAAAATATAACACTAGAGAAAATGTGTTACATTTTTTTTTAAATGTAACACACTTAGAAATATAATACTATAATGTTAAGAAAAATTTTCTTTTCGTAGTGATAGTTTTTTTTCAATAAAAAAAATGATGTTTAAAGTGTCAATATGTTTTTATTGGAAATATCAAGTGGTTACAATATTATTGATTCATTTAAAAACCCCTTTTCAAAATTATTTCCAAATGACTTCTTACTATCTATTCATAGCAAACCTTTTCTAATAAATTTATATCCTTACTATTCTAACTCAAGTGGTAGTTTATAATAGTATTATTATTCTTCCCTAACTAATTTTTGAATATTATAATGCCTCCTGACCAATCATCCAAATAACACCGTTTGGCCATAAGTGTTAACCTTAAGCATCAAATTTGTGAATAGTCAAAAAATAATAAAAATAAAAAACATGAAGAAATTGCCAGCTATTTTAACAAAAAAGATCTAACTTTAAAAATCTATCGTAGTACTGTAACAAAGATACTGGCACAGAGTGAAAGGTGAAGTTCTGTGTTAGAAATTGAAGGTTCTAAGGAAATTTACAAAAATAAAAGAGTTAAGCTTCCAGAACTTGACAGAGCTATGAATTTGTGGATAGAAAGTATAATAGCAGGTGGTGTTATCTTAATAGATTCATTAATAAAAGAAAAAGTGAGATTTTTTGCCAATGCATTCAATATATAAGAAGATAAGTTGGTACTCTTTAATGATTAGTTAGATAGTTTTAAAAAACGTAATAACATCTGTCAGTATTGAATACATAGAGAATCAGAAAGTGCACTAATAATATCTCTTCTGGAAGAAAGAATTAAGCTTCGTCAACTTCTAAGCCGGTATACTCTAGATAAAATTTATAATATTGATGAAACAGGTCTTTACTATCAAATATCTTCAAATCAAACACTTTCAACTAAGCCTATTCATGATGAAAAAAAAACAAAATACGAATCACAGTTCTTCTTGATACAAATGCAATAGGAACTGATAAACTCAAACCATAGGTAATTGGTAACGCAAAATATCCAAGACCTCTTTCAAAAATTAATATGGAGAAACTTTCAGTTTATTACCGTAGAAATTCGAAAGCATGAATGAACTTGACAATTTTTGGAGAAGTACTCCATGAATTAGATAGTTACTTTAGAGCAAAAAAATAAAAAAATTTGCTTCTGATTGATAATACTCTGTCACATTTTGATCCAAATATTTTACCAAATAAGCAAGATAAAGATAGCGCCAATGAAGAAACTGAATTCATATCAACTTCTAGTAAGTTTTTATAAAGGAAATAGGTCATCAGTTAAGTCTATTATTCATTAATTAGTCTTTCAATATAAAGTTTATTATCAGATTAATGGAAAGTTAATTTTACTTTTATAAAGCTATTTAGTTTATTAATTTATTTAATTTATATTACATATATATTTATTTATTAATATATATTACATATTAAAAAAAAACAATAAAAAAAATAAAAAAAAATAATAATAATAATAATAATAATAGAAAAATTAAATAATAAAAATAAAATATTTAAAAAATAGAAAATAGAAAAATTTATTTACATGATAAATATAATATAATCGTCAAATATTTAATAAAAATATCTTACCAGATTTTTTTTTAATATAAATCAAGCTTAAAGAAGCTGTGATGGTGAACCAAGCAATCATGAATCTAGAGGTCATAATAGAGGTCGTGATAGAGGCTGTGGTGATGAATCAAGTAACCATTATTACCAGGTTCGTTTTCATTTATCTTAACGTCTAAGTTGAAAGGCTGCAGTAGCTGATTCTACACGTTAGAGTTTCTGACCTTAGGATTTTCTCTAAGTCTTACAGGTATCCGTTATACTTAAATCAACTCAGCAATTTATCATGTCTTAGAATTTAAGATATATTTAATTGAACTTGTAATGACGAACTCAATAGCAAGTTAGTATAGTATATCACAACAATTCTAGATGAAGGACAATGTTAAAGGGAAAAGTAGTTTGTGTAGATTTAAATGGATTCCTTTATTTATAACTTTAAACTTGCAAAAGAGTTAATTTACAACTTAAGTAAAAAGCTATTCTATTTATACAAAATGACTTTGCTACAGCTAGCTACTTGCTACGCTATAAATTAACTAAATATAGA
>CAJVPP010001426.1:0-20076 GCA_910592005.1 Funneliformis mosseae | reverse complement strand
ACATAATGTATTAATTTTAGTTAGTTGATTATGTATTTTTTAAATAAAAAAAATTTTGAATTTACTTACTTGTAGCCAGAGTTAGAGGCAGTCAGGTATTTATGACCGCTACTGTAAATAATTTTAATTAGTTACCATTTTTGTGATATTTTATATATGATATATCTTGCTTCAAATAAAAAAATAGCAAAACACCTTACCTTGAGTGCTTTTAGTTAGAGAAATTATGCGATCATATAAAGCACCTCTCAGCCTGCTTCAGATTGGCATTTATTTCTGAATTTTAGCTAATATTAAATCTATGTCTATAGTTTGAGACTTTTTTAGATCAAGCTAGAGCACAGGTGAAGAAGCCTATGTTTGGGATTTTGGACTCTCATTTTTAAAAGAGAACTTTTCTAATTTTGTATTACTTATAGCGTAATTATCGCTTGCATTAAGACAGTCAGATTCTTACCTTAATGCAATTCTTATAAGACATTTAAGATTTTTAGAAGTTGTTTTTTTATCATCATGAGCTCTGAAAGCGTGTTTAGCTCCATATTCTCTTAAATCTTTAGAATAAACTTATAAGGCTTTTGCTTTAAGAATTTATTAAATGACCAAGTATTACGTGTTCTACTTTCAGTATAGACAGGATCTTATAACTTTTCTGCCTTAATTGCCTCTTGAATCCAAGTGAGTAATTCTTTTGTGCATTCTGGATTTTTCTCAATGGAAAGAAATGGTCAGGAGTCAGAATTCTCCTTATTTTCTCCTCTACTCTTTAAATAGCCTGTGCAATACCAAGAATAACCATTTTTATATTATGCTGGAGGATTGAATAGATTAACTTTATAGTGATTGATCTGAAGAGATCTCACTTCTGTAGGTCTTATACTTAATATTACAATTACATTTATAAGATCTTCTTTAGTTGAGACTTTAGAAACATCTATATTCTAAATTCTTTTAAGCACCCTTACTGATGATAAGTATTTTAGAATTCAGATTTTACCTACATTAGTCAATCGCTTTTTAGTTTGTTCTTTCTGAATTTTATTAAAATCTTGAATAAGGTCCTTATCTTTAGCAAATTCTTCAATAATTGCAGAATCTACACAACCTTCTGCTAACTTTACATAAAATGTTAACTGACGCAAGACACTAGTAATGATTTTATTTTTATTTTTATTTTTCAAACCTAAGTTTAGATGATAGGTAAAAATATCTATAGCATCACCAACCTTAGCATAGTATTCTGTTCTTCCCTCAATGGTGAGGTTTTTCTTTTTCTTATCTGATAAGAGATCCTTTATCTGCTCTTTACTAAATAAACGTCTATTATTAGTGCCTCTGTTATCAGTGCCTTTGATAAGGATAACTTTAACATACCTACGAGTCATCTAATTAGAAAGCAAAGCATCAAGTTCAAGAATATGTTTGCTTAATTATTCTGGGGTAAAGTCAGCTAACAGATTATGCTTTTATAGAAACTGCTCTAAAACCAACACAAAGTTATTAGCTTTAAGTTTTCAGATCTTTAAAATAGTCGTTTTGGTAAACATGTCAATACTAACTGTTATCTAATTATATTATGTGAGAAAAAATTCAATTCAAAAAATTTTCTCAGAACTATACTTCTTAAAAAAGGGAAAATATCAGAGATGGCTCTTAAAAAAATTAAGGAAGTGAAACAATATTAATTATATAGTATATGCAGGTTCTCTATAAAATTATTCGCTCTAGCCAGAGGTTTTATATCAATTTGAAAATTGTGGGTAAATAGGATATGCGAAAAAAATACATAATCATAGAACCCCCATTCCAAGATTAAAAATAATTTGTATTATAATCACGTTTTAGTAAAATGTTTACACTAAAACTAATATATGCTCTAGCCCTAAAATGTCTATCTTAGTGAATGTATCATATAAAGCACTCAGTTTATGCTTCAAAGAAGCTAGATTCAGATGATAGAGGAATTTTATGAGTACATTATTTCTCTAAACTTTTGTCTTTTCATGCTTCTAACATAATTTTAATAGTTAGCATAAAGTGAGATTATGCCAATTAGCTTTGAGTAAAATCTGCAATAAACTTATTTTTTCGTTAATCACTGCTAGTAAACTTCTTTCTGATACAATACCCCAAATACGATAGGAAATGAAAGAAAGATATCTTCTTAATATTAGTGATTCATGTAAAGGTGGGATTAAAAGCCTTTCTTCTTTTCAATGCATATAGCCTTCAAGTAGCATTTTACAATATATTAACTCATTTATAGCTATCATATGATTAGATTTAGGTTATATATTTTTTCGTGAACTTTATTAATCAGTAGATCTAATATATCTATAGCGTTAGTATAAAAAGATAATTTATCACATTATGATTCTGATTAATTTAAATACATATTTATTATGAAATTAAAAGTGAAAGAGGGTTTTATATTCTAAAATATTTTTATGGTTCCCTTTATTTATTCATTTATTAAGAAGGATAACACTATTTGTGAAATAAATGCTAACTTCCTATAGGGTGTTATAAGCACTCAAAAATATATGAAAAAAATATGTAAAAAAATCCTGTCTTATTAGTGGTTGTAAATATCATATTGAAAATAATTCAGAGTATTACTTCAATTATTCAGCCAGATTTTATTCACTAAATTATTAGATGAGGTAGAAGTATGGGTTGAGACCCTTTAATCCAAAATCCCCTCTAAATTGTCTGCTGAGAAGTGAGCAAAAAATATTATTAGAACTTAGAACCAGTATAAAAAAATATGAAGGTTTCTTCAGAATTATTATATAAAATATTGAGAGAAACCTTCATCTTAAAAGTATGTATCTTGGCTAGAGTATAATATAATTACATTAATATTTCATCAGGAGAAAGCTCGCTATAGTCATACTGAGTATCTTTTTTATTTACCCAGTAAATTTCTTTTTCTGTTTGGTATGAAGATAATGCAGGAGCATCTTTACTATCAAAAGATCTAACTAGATGGTAATATCTACTATTTTTATCTATAACCTTAAATTTTAATCTGTATGTTGTATGTAATGCTGAATTCAATAAGCTGAGTTTCACTCAAACTGTTATTAAGCCTAATTTTTTAATACTGTGTAATACCTCTATGTTATTAAATATTCAGACTATTTTGGGAACTAAATCCTGAAGATAAGAAATCAATTCAGAAGTATTTAAGCACCTTTTAACAATATCAGTTTTATATCTCATTCTATCATCAATATCATTAGCAGATGTACAAATTTTTAGTAATTCTAGGCAGATTCAATGCTTCTTAACTTGAATTGCGATTGTGAGTCTATCTTCTCTATAATCTTTACAAGAAATAGCCTCAAAAGCTATTTTATTATCAGTACCAGTATCTCATAACTGTCTATAAGCTCTGAACTATCTCATATGATTATAATCCTCATACTTTGAAATGAAATCTTCAGTCAATGATTCTGAAGAAATCTCATAACATTTCACAATATGATGTTAACCTAGAGTTCATATTTCTTTTAAGATCTTCTTTAGCTTATTTTTTAAAAACTCAGCAATCTCATAATTGACAATAATAGTGTTAGATATTTCTGATATCTCCTTCACTTTAACCATAAAGCATTTCATTTTTACCACTTGTGATAATGTATTTTTTTTAGATTTAAAAGCAGTTTCTATGATCGAAACTCCCATACTAACTTTTTAAAGGAAATCAACCATCTTCCAACCAAATAAGCGTTGAAAATGAAAATTTTCTAACATATAGACTATCCATAATCAAATTGTTGGTATGTTCTTATTCTGGATTATAGATGCCTACCGAAACCTTCTCAAAATAATTTTGTCATACCCTTTTCTATGTTTTTAATATAGTTTTGACAGTTTTAACTTTCATCGTATTGAATGGATTTCGTTGTATCCCTTATTATGATTTTAATATAGTTTTGTCTAAGTTTTGACTGTTATTAAGGGGTTTCGTCCCTCATCTATATTCTGAATAATAGAATCTATATCTGAAAATATTCCTCTATTCTGAAGTTCCCAGGGGAGGCATTCATGTTTAGCACTTAATAATAATTGAAATAATCCTTTTTCTGAAATGAAAACGTTAGATGATCTTTACTCAATATGATATATATAATCCTTAGTACATCACATGCGAAATAACATCTGATTCATTTCCAGTATTTGTTTCTATGTAGTTATTAAAAAGACAGAAAATCCACTCAAACTTTGGATTAGTATATGATACTTCTATTTTTAAAGTACTAGTATATGCAATAAAATCTGTATCTCTTTACAATTCTTCAATAATGCTAAAGTTATGAGCCTTTTCTATAGGATCAGATTTGCTATGATATTTTTTGATCCATAATTTTAGAAAATTAGTCTTAAGAGCATGAATAATCTCTTGCACATCTTTTCTAAGATGTCAAATAAGTGATGCATTTTTCTAATTCTCAAAAGTTAATAAAGACATTTTCTTGACCCAATCCTAGAATTCAGCTAACACAGTTTCTTTATTAGAAGCCAAGTGGAATGTTTTACCTTTTTGAGATCTATAAGTATTGTGAATAATAGAAAATGGTTTATCCTTACAAAAGGCCTTAATCTATTCTATATTTAGATCAGTAAAATCATTATCTATGATGATAATGCACCTTGCATCTTAAATCAATCTATATAACTTTTCTATTAATTATCTGACCAAATGATTCTGTGCCTAAGCAATTATAGATACTATTTCATCAAGCCATAAATTATATTAACTCAAAAGATATTTGTATTTATAATTATTAGTAATACAGTGTAAACTCTCTATCTAGCATACTACCCACTTGTGATCAGATAGATTTATATTACCATTGATATCACAATATGACTTAAGATTAAGTCTCATAGTAACAGCATTTAAATAGGAGTGACGCGTGAATAATACTAGCAAATTCATATCATTAAATATAGTAAGATGTTCAAGAATATATGTTTTTCCCATTTCTCAAGGTGAACCTATATAGATATCACCTTCATTAGGTAATAGTCTTATATATCTCTTCTCATATATTTTTTTCACTATAAGTATTTCATTATACTTGACCTAGAATGGCATTTTTATGAAAGCTCTTGGAAAATCTAAACCTTTTATCTTATGAATGTTAGGCGCAGAAGACAGATTTTTATTTTCTTACTGAATTTTTTCTGCAATAGATGGGTTACATTCAAAAATTTCCCTAGATTTATCACTATTTTACCTAAAGCATTTTACGATAAATGTTTTACTATTAGCATATACATAACTAAACTACCTCTGATCCTTGTCATATATGCATAATACTCTGAACAGTTCAGTTTGATCTGGATTATAGGCCAATCTGAAACTGAACTGAATTGTAAAAATCTGAACTGAACTGAAAATTTTAGATTAATCCAAAATTTTAGATTATTTAGAACGATAATTTGATCATTCTAATCGAACAATTCTTTTATTGCTCATTTAGAATGATAATTTTATCGTTCTAATTGAACAATTCTTTTATCGCTCATTTGAAATGATAATTTAATTGTTCTAATTGAATGATTCTTTTATCATTCGTTTAGAATGATAATTTAATCATTTCAATCAAATAATTCTTTTATTGTTCATTTGTAATGATAATTTGATCGTTCTAATCAAATAATTTTTTTTATCGTTCATTTGGAATGATAATTTGATCATTCCAATTGAACAATTTTCTTATTATTCGTTTAGAACAATAATTTCATCGTTCTAATCAAATGATTTTTTTATCATTCATTTAGAATGATAATTTGATCGTTTCAATCGAATGATTTTCTTATCGTTTGTTTGGAATGATAATTTAATCATTCTGATCAAACGATTCTTTTATCATTCATTTAAATGATAATTTTATTATTCTAATCAAACGATTTTCTTATCGTTCGTTTGGAATGATAATTTTATTGTTCCAATTGAATAATTTTCTTATTGTTTATTTGAAATGATAATTTGATTATTTTAAATGAACAATAAAAGAATCATTCATTTAGAATGATAATTTAATCATTCTAATTGAATGATTCTTTTATCGTTTATTTAGAATAATAATTTCATCATTTTAATCGAATGATTTTCTTATAATTCTAAATAATCTGAAATTTCAGATTAATTCAAAATTTTCAGTTTAGTTCAGATTTTTTTCAGTTCAGATTAGATTTATAATCTGAAAAAAATCTGAACTGAACCAAAAATTTTCAGATTGAATTTTTTGTAATCTGAAACTGAACTGAAGTTGATCTGAACTAAAAATTTCAGATTAATCTGAACCGTTTAGAGCTTTATGTATACATTTGCAGAATAAGCATCCTAGTAGAACTTTTTAGTTAAAATATACGAAATTTTCTGAATCCTTTTCTTCAATAGTCCAATTCTTAAGATAGTTAAAATACTTTTGCAAAACTAGATTTGCGAATTTTTGTAATACATCCTGATCCACAGATATTCTTAACAGATTTTTATTTTTTTCTGTACTAAGCATTTAAGGTTTTACTTCAAGCTCTAAGCTAGTAGGTGGTTGAATCCTAGCATGATCAAGTTTATTCCAGCCATTATCTAGTGAAAACTAAAGAATACACTTTATATAACCTTTTTTTACCAAACCAATTAGGCAAAGGTTAAAATTTTGATCAGGCAATTCTCTATCGATGTATTTGCCAAATTTTTCTTCAGTTAAGGTATAAACTAATTTAGTAAGCGTTTTGAGCTCATAATGATTGATAAGGAGAGTCAGTGCATATAAATATAGTAACTATATTTGCTAAGGTTTGAAGACGTGGCAATTACTAACCTCTTAAGAATATTTTCCTAGCTACAATCAAGAATTCAATACAAAGCTCTTATGAAAGAGCAACAGATTTAAATAAATACTTCTTGTTCCTTAATACTAGCAGTTTCTATATCTTCTTTTAATGTACCAATATCAATCACAGCTCTTAAAGACTTTTGGTTATTAATATATTTGTGAATCCCAGGTAAACCATATACTTCTAAGATGTTATCTACAATAGAAAACTTCAGGGCTTGATCATCTTGATCGATTTTTATAACCAATTTATTTTCAACTTCATCCCAATTATAGGAATTATATATATAAGTTAGAGCCTTTTTTATTTGAAAAGAAGAATGAATAAATTAGGAGAAATTCTAATGAGCTTTTTTCGTCTGACATATCTCTAAGCGATGATAAGAGAATCCCCTGAATGGCATCTAGCAAATCCTTAAAAGAGAATTTATCATTAAACTTTTCTTACCTTAAAGAATATTGAAATGATTTAATTGTGATAATGTTAGTTAAGATGCAGGTAGCTTCTTCATTATCTGACTCATAATTAGACTCATAGTCATTATAATCATCTGATTCTAAGTTGAATCTATTATCAGTACAACTACTCAAATCACTTAAATATTCATCAGAGCTAGCTTCATTATAGCGAGTGAAAGTTCTGGTTCCAGTGTAATCAGTTTGGTCAGAAATAGTTATGGTATAAATAGTGCTTAATCAAAAAGCTATAGTATCACAATATATTTCTGAAATATTTAATTAATTTTTTTTTAGTAGATGCAAAAGAAATGATAGCGAATTTAATAGGTAAAACGTAAAAGGAAGGCAACTAAAAGTGAAGGCTTCTCTATAATCATTATATAAAATATTGGGAGAAGCCTTATATCACATATGATATGTATTCAGAAGATAAGTCTTCTGCATAATCTATTATATAAATATTAGCAGAAGACTTATACCTAGTGAACTGAATTAAATCTGATTTGATAAAATCTCGCCTCGAGAACCTGCCAGCTTTCCTAGCTTGAACTACCAAGTTTCAAATCAAAAACTGATCTGGCTTTTTAGATCACTAGTGACAGTCAGGAAAAACAAAAAATCTGTCCTATTTTAAATCCTAATACGCCTAAAAAGGTGTCAAAATACATTATAAATGATTCAAATCTTAGAATATGAAATTGGCATAATTATACTAATAACAAATAAGCAATAGTAAGGTAAATTAGCATATATATACTGGCATAATAATTTAATTATAAGATGATGCATTTTTGGTAATCAAATAGGCTAACTATAATAATGCTTTCGCTCTTAATAGCAAATAGGTAGTCAAAAAGTAGAATTAAACTTAGCCAGTAATATTGTGTAAGCCATCTAATATGATTTATCATCCTGTTGTAGCAAGACTAGCTTCTAAACCATATCGTTCAAAATCTTCTTTATTAGTTTTGAGAAAAGCATGACCATTAATTTTTTTTTGCGATAAAACTGGCAGAAACTGATAGACCTGTTATATATAACATATATGCCAAATATGCTATATCTGCCAAATATGACACACATACTATTTATTATATTTCTATTATTTATATCATAATTAGCATATCTGTTAGTTCTGTTATTATTGTTAATAGTATCATAATTATCTTAGATTTTCTTTAATTGTAATTTTCTTATATAAAGAATATAAAAATACCTTGAAAAAAGAACAGATTCTAACAAGAACCCAACATTGTATTCAATATACATTTAATAACAATAATAAATAATCTTAACATTTTGCAAACCTAAAACTTATAATTTTATTCTTGTTAACTAAATAAACTCTCTAATAAATAGCATATCAAGTTGATTGGATTTAAGTTATAGCTATTGTTTTCCTGACTTCAAATCATAATTAACTTATTCAACGAAAAGAATAATATTAATAGCGAGTTTCAGGAATGTTCTAGGAATATTTCTATCATTAACTCATAACTATAAAAGGGTATTCGATACTGTAATAGAATAATATAACTGATGCAATAAGGCATAGTATAAAATCAGCCAGCACATAAATTCAGCCAGATCCTTGAACATAATAACTTAGCATCCAAATTGGCCTAAAATGGCAAACTAATAGAAATACTCAGGTTCTCTGCCAGTTTCATGACAGATCTAGAATACTATCAAGTCACTACTATAGTATTAGCTTAGATCCTCCAAATCACATGCCCTAAAAATCAGCCTGAATTATGCTATAGTGCTAGTCAAATTTAGACGTGAATTTACATTAAATTACTATATCACTAACATAATATTTTTTTACTACAATTTGGCAATTTGATGAATAACAAAATAGGTAAAGAAGAAAACACTCTTAACATCTTAATAGGTAATCAAAGAGACACAGAAACAGAAAAACAAATAGATAGTTATTTATTAATAAAAAGAGAAAAAAGCAATAAACTAAATGTATATCTAAAAAACAATAAAAAGGTTATAGAGTAATAAAATCAAGTGGATAGCAATAAAACAATGGTAAGATCACAAAATACTAAAAGCAGTAACTAGGTAACATTATATTTATAACTAGATAACATTATAGTGTAACTGGATAACACTCTTATAAGAGTGTTATCCAGTTTATCTTTAATAAATTTTAGCTTGTTAAAATTATTATACTGAAAAAAATCAAAATCTAATATCAGTTTTATAATCGCTATTCTTATACTTTAATGTTAATTGATTTTAATAATATTAAAATTAATTATGTTAATTTTAATATTTATTATAAATTATTAATAAAATAATTACTTCTATTAAAATATAATTCATTTATTAAATTTAATTAGTAATTTGTTAATTTGAAAATTTTTTTACATTCAAATTTATTATGTAAAAAATTTAATGTAAATTATTAAATATACTAATTAGTAATATTAATTTAATATTAAATTTTATCAGAACATTCTTTAAGTTTAGGCTTCAAAATAAGTATATTTTTACAATTTTAGCATTTGTGATTCATAAATTATTATTAAAATTGTTATTTAAACTTATTTGAATTTAGTAATTTTAAATTTACTAATTTTACTAAAGATTTTATATAGTTTTGTATTTTTATAAGCTTTAATATAATTTTATCTTTATTTAGATTTATAAATTTTTAATAATATTAATGTGTGATTTTTAAAGATTATAGTAATAAATATAATATATAAATATTTATTTTTTGAATATATAATAAATATTTATGATAAATTTAATTTTTAATATTAAATTAAATATATATATAGTTAATTTTTGATATAGCAAACCCTTGATATAATAAAAATACTCTTGTTATAGTGAATTGACCAATCAAATCTCTTAAAATCTTCACTATAGCCTTATTGTGAAGTTGAAGTTTAAGATATAGAATTTGTTATAATAAGAGTTTACTATAGTAATAATATTTAAAAATATTAATAACATAGGTAAACATAATATTTAAAGTTTAATAATAAATATATGTTTATTAATGTAATAAATAATAAATAATAAAAATAAATAAAAGAAATAAAAACTAAAAAAAAATTAAAAGAAATTCAGACTAATATCTCAGTGTAATTATTAAAAGATTTTAAATTAGAAGTAGAAATAAGAAATCTTAGTTTTATATATCTTTAAAGTAACATATTTATATAAAATAAAATATATATAATAATAAATTAATATATATAATAAGTTTAATTTATTTAATATATACTATATATTCTATATATTAATTATATTAGATATATTAGAAATGTTAAATTAATTAGATATATTATATAAGTTCTTTGTAATAGAGAAGGCAGAAACTACTAAAAAAATTTTTTGAATTAAAGTTAAATCTGGACTTATTTTACTAAAAAAAAAATAATATTTAGCTTATAAAATAAAAAATTTTTTTTGATAGTTTCTGCTCTTTCTATTATAAAGTGCTAATATTTAAAGATCTATATAATTATTTTATTACATTTTTAATAAATCCAATTAAAATAAAATTTTAATATAATTTTATTAAATTTTATTTTTTAAAATTTAGATAACTTATATACTTTTAAGTTTTATTTAGCAATTTTAGTTATAGCCTTTTAAAATAATCAATTATATTTATATTTATTTTGTAATTTATTATATGTACTTTCAATTAGTTTAATATAAAAATAGTTTTACTGTATTTTTTCTTTCATCACCATTAAAAATAAATAAAGAAAGTTTATGAACTAATATTTATTTTATATTGATATTATTGCTTAATAAACTTAAATATATTGATTTTTTATATTTAATTTATTACATTTTCTAATATATATATATTATTTCTTACTTTATTTAGATTTGCAGATAAATTTACTTATGTAATTTTCAAAATTTATGTCTCATTTATTTTTTAAATTTCTTAAATAATTTGATAAATTTTTTATTTTTATATAACTTATTTTATGAATTTAAGTTTAAATTATTATTTATATATTTTTATAATTTTAATATTATTACATTGTTAATTAAATTTTTATAATTTTTCATTTTTAAATTTTACCTTTGATAATCATTTTAAATATTTATTGTAGCTAAATATATGTTAGACTAAAATTATAATATTTAATATATTTTACAACTTTAATTATTATAAAAAGAATTTTAGAAGTATAATTGTAATAGTTATTATTAAGAAATATGCTTATTTATTCAATACAAATATAAAAATCTTTAAAATAATTTGGTTTAGATTTATTATAACATA
Source organism: Funneliformis mosseae (assembly GCA_910592005.1). NCBI lineage: Eukaryota > Fungi > Glomeromycota > Glomeromycetes > Glomerales > Glomeraceae > Funneliformis > Funneliformis mosseae. The sequence continues at coordinate 8,487 of CAJVPP010001426.1, read as the reverse complement.
ATACTATATTATAGTTAAAACACTAAATTTAAGATTAAAGTAAATTTTATTGAGATGAAAAATTATTTTTTTAAAAAGATATCAATATTATAAGTACTTATCTCTTTTATTACTATATTCAGAATAATAATCTTTACTAATAAATCTGTATACTGATAATTCAAATTTTAAAATAATCTAAATTTTTTTTATTATCTTTTATTTTATTCTTTTTGTTATTATAAAATTTTCTTTTAATGGAATATCTAAAGTATCTTCAATTAGATTTTATATTAATAATAATTTAAATATTAAAATTATTTATAATATTTAATTATTTATAAATCAAATATGAATTGATGATAGTGATATTTAATAACTAAAAAATAAAGGAACTCATATTATAAAAATAGTTAATTATATTAAATAATAACTTCTTAATTGATTTATAATATTTACTCCTCCTATTTTATAATATAATTATTAATTACTAAAAAAATAGGTAGAATTTTTTAAATATCATTTTCAAAAATAGATTTTACTTTATTGCTATTGATACTTATTTTATATGATTTTCTATGTTTTTTTTTAATTTTAGAATTTTTTTCATCAATTATATATATTATTATTAGTATTATTACTAATTTATTATTAATCCATAATAAAGTTAACATATTCTCTATTGTCAATTAAATAATCCCACTTCAAATTTTTTTTTCTTTTTTTTCTTTAAAATTAAAGAAAAATTTGCGGTATTAATCTTTATTATTTTACAAACTCTAAATCCTTTTTGCAAAAAAATTAAATAAAGTTACACTTAAGATATTATTATCTATATAAATATTAAAGTATATCTTAATAATAATTATCTAACTAAATAATATATTTCAAATTAGTTCTATTAACAATTGAGATTAGATTAATATTAAATTTCTTAATATGAGATATAAAAGAACCCCAGAAAAGTCTTATATAGGTAAGATATAGCTAAAAATTTTTACTATGTGTTCTAAGCATAAAATTTACTATAATAGCTAAGCATATTTGACGCATAATTTTAAAAATTCTTTAAAAATAAGCAATTTAATTATCTGACTATAATGTATATTTATTTATTATATTCAAAAATACATTTTATTTAATTTGTATAATTCTTTCAATAATATCTTTCCTTCTAAAGTATTCAAAATATTTTTTTTTATTTCTTATTAATTTTAAAATATTTCTTTCAATAGAAATACCAGATGGTAAAATATAATAAAAATATTTGATACTAAATGATGTATTAGAATATTACAACTTTTCCAAGTTATATCACTAAAGAGATCAAGATAAATAGAAATAAAGATATGCAATGAAATATATGAAATATTACCTAAACTTGTTATTAGTTCTTCCGTAAAATAATAGTTTGAATAGGCTTCAAAATATATAGCTAAAATCTGATCAATACACATTTAATTTCCATATTTAACAAATATATAATTTCTTTTAATTAATAGTACATCTTTTGAAATATTAGCGTTTTCAATATCTAAAACTAGTATTCAAATAAAATTATTGAAATATAAATTATATTATTTTGCAAATTGATAAAATTATAAATAATAATAACTTACTTTTAACTAATAATTTTTGGTATCTTTTTTTAGCTGACTTTTATTTTCTTTTTAACTTTTCTAACTCTTCAAAATGCAATTGAGCAAGAGTTAATGAGACATTTTTTTGATTTTTTTTTTACTGTTTTTCTCTTCAAGTTACAAAACGTTGATTAGGATTCTTGTTTTTTTAAAAAGAAGAAAACAAAATGACTAGTTTTATTTAGCGTAATTGAGTTTGTAATGTTTGAGCTTGATGAGCTTGATATATTAAATTCCGTTCCAATAGTTTTGAACAATAAGCTTCATGAAAAACTCTTTGATCAATTAAACTTTTAAAGTTTAAATATCATTTAACATAAATTGATAATTAATATTAACTATAAATAAATCAAATCAGTATTATAATTAATCTTAAACAATAATTATATAGTAAAATATAACAAAATAAATGCTTACCACTATCTTCTTTATTAATAAATGATAAGTTATCCAATTGTTCACCAATTATTTAATTATAGTAATCCTCTTTATCATGCATTTTTGTAGTTATATTTTTCATTATTATAGATGTTTTATTTAGCACAACTGAAAAATCTAAGTCATTATTTTTATCTGCTTTATTTTCTATTACAGTATAATAGTTACTGATATTTCATTATCATGTGTACTAATTATTATTCTTTGTTCATTAATTTCAACAGGTAATCCAGCTAGTTGAAGCATTTAAAGAAACTCTGCCAATTCACAAGCAAGAGTATGTGAATAACGTATGATTTATAAAATTTGTTTATCTGTAAGCCATAGGCAAAGCATTTCTAAAGAATCATTATTAATGGAACCAGAATTATAATCAAAATGATAACCTAGATAAAATAGTATACATAAATAAATAAATTTAAATCTTATGTAATAAATAACAAATATTTTTTTAAAAAAAAAATTATAAAATACCTTCTTTTACAGATTTTTCTTTTTCAAAAAACAAATTTCACTTCTTAAAGCTTTTGTGTATTGTGAAATTTTAGGTACCATTTGGATTAATTTAAAATCAAAATCTAAATTAATTTAACATGCAATATCAAAAAAATGCTTTACTGATTTAGAATCATGAAACTAAGGTAACAGTGAAATTAAAGAATAAAATTCTTGATGTATTTTAACTAAAAGAATCATTGATTCATCTAAAGAATTTAGAATTGTAAAAGTTTGATTAGTCAGAAAATTATGTCAAATAGAAATAAAATTTGGATATTTTTCTGATAAAGATTCAATATAAAACTGCCATAATTTTAATAAAAAGAAGCCAGTCATTAACATACGAATTCGTTTTAAAGAAGCTAATTTCTGATTAAGATAGCTATTAACAATTTCATCTAATATTATTATAAATATATTAATTAAATTTAAGTTTATATTTTAATTATATATACAGTATTAATATATATTCATAATAAATAAATAAACAAATAAGCTCTCCTTTCCAGATTATAGCTAATAATCATGTGTTACCAAATATTTTAAATTACTAGAACAAAATGTTTGATAAGTTGTCTTATCATCTTACTGATCTAATTTAACTAATCATTTTTGAACATTGGTAAATTATAGTAGCTAACTTGTTAAAAGATGATCATAATAGACTGATGAGTTTCTAAAAGTCAAAAGTCATATATCAGATATAATTGCATTTCTTGCAGTTTTTTTTGCATACTTTAGATCTTAAATACAAATCATAGGACTAATAAATTTAAAAATAGGACAACTAAAGTTTATGTTTAATGTAGATTCACAAATGGAAAGTTTTTCAGCAGTTAGAGAATTCATTATTTTTTATTGAGCTTGATATTTTACTATTATATTATCTGAACTTAATGAAAGAATATGAAGTTTTAATTAAGAAGCAATATCTTCAAGTAATATTTGATGCAATTTAGTAATAGCATTTGCGCTATCAGACCTTTGTTTAAAAGTAGTACTATAATTATTGGAGGAAATTTTAGTAATGAGATCTAATAATATTTTAAAGTTAAAAATTATTAAATAAATTTAAAAGTATTCATATAAATAATTTGTACTTGTAGAATATATACACAAATATAATGATATATATGAGACAAAATCTATCATATAGATTTAGACATGAGACATTTTGAAACATATCCCAATGTTCGTGTCTCACAATATTCTAGCTTATTGATTTTTATAAGGATATGTTCTACTAAAATTTTAATTTCGGACATGTTCTAACTATATCCTAACCAATTAATTCTTATTTTTTTATAGATTAGATAAATTTATAGATTAAATTTTATAAAAATTTATTCTCATATTTTCTATTGCTTTTTATCTTTTAAAATTACAATTATTTGAATTTTAAAATACCTATTTTACCAATAGTTTTAGATAAATATATTATTAAAATAAAAGAAAAAATTAATTCAAGTAATCTTAAAATTTATTGTAAATATTATATTGAAGTATTAGGTGAAGAAAAAGGAAAAAAAAATTTTTTTCTAATAAAACAGATAGAATATTATTATATTTAAAAAAATGTACAAATTTTGTTGTGAAAACAACATTTGAAATAAGAAATGAAATTTTTTTATTATCAAAATGCAATAATAATTTACAGTCTGAAAATAAATTATCATGTAAAAATTTTTATTGATTTCTTTTTTTAATTTTTATTATATAAAACTATTATTTAATATTATTTTTTTATAGATTCACAATCTGATTCTTCTTGCGATACTTTATCTATATCTTCAAAATTATCATTTCCTAATTCATCACAAAAACTTATTACATGATTACCATTATACAATCCACTTGATAATTATATTGTTAGACTATTATCAAAACAAGATACACAAAAATTTAATATATTATTAATTCAATTAACAGTTTCTTGTGGATGGTCTTTAAACTAGGTTAACAAATCTGAAATAAAAGAACTAATTAAGTTTCTTAATTCTTCACTTAATCTTTCTGATCATTAGTTTCTTGGTAGACAAATTTTAAAAAATGCTGTTTCTGAAAGTAATAAAATAATGGAAAAAGCACTTTCTGAAGATCCAGTAGGAGTAACTCTTACATTTGATGGTTAAACTAATGTAAAAAATAAACAGTTATTAGGTATTTTATTATTATATCAGAAGGAAGACTATATATTTGAAAAGCAATTGATATTAGTTTAGAAAGAAAAACACATATTGAAGTAATTAAAAAAACAGAAATTATGATTTTGGAATTAAAAAATAAAAAAATTAATGTTTGTGCTATTGTAGTAAATAGTGTCAGTGCAAATGTAGCAGCCAGGTATATTTTTAATTTAAATTTACAAAATTTTATAAATTTGACTTTTTATTATTTAATAAAATAAAATTTATCATTTATAAAATTTTAGACGACGATTAAGAATTTCAAATAGAAAAATTGTTTTTTTATCCTGTTTTGCATATCAACTTAATCTTTGTGTAGGTGAAATATTTAAAGAATTAACTGAATTAAAATTATTATTGAATAATGCTATTTAACTTATGACTTATTTTAGAAATTCAAACAATAAATTTTTTATTGCAAAGTTATATGAATTACAAAAAAATATTTATGGTAATAAACATTATGCAAAAATAGCTTCAGGAGAAACCTGATAGAATAGTTATTATAAAGTATATACAAGTCTTTTAAGAATACAAAAAGCTTTACAGGTAAATTGTATAAAAAAAATTAATTTTATTAATTATAAATAATTTATTTATTGATTTATTTTTATTTTAGTTACTTGCTATTACATACAAACTACTCTTTGATCAAACTTGATGACAAAATAAGAAAATCCAACTATTACTCGTAATATTTTTAAAATTATTGATTCTAATACATTTTGAAACAATTTAAATATAATTGTAAAAATATTATATCTTTATTGTAAAATCTTAAATATTTACAACAAGATAAAAGCTATTTATTTTAAGTAATATATAGTTTTGCATATCTTGTTCAATTTTGAAGTAATGATACTACTACTAATTTACAACTTTCAACAAGATTATTAATTAGATTAGAAAAAAGATGGAATGATTGGGAGCAGCTACTTCTCTTATTGTCATGTCTATTACATCCTGAATATCGAATAAAATGATTTAAAGATAGTGTAAAAATTAATAATGCTACTTTTAGAAAATGGTTAATCTATTATTATTAAACATAGTTTAGAAAAGAACTAATCTGTATTTTATATGAATTTGATGATTTTCGTTTAGAAAAATATCCATTTAATTATAATACATAAAAACAATTTAATGGTGATATTTGACGATATTGGTATTTTGCAAAGGTATCTACTAATGAATTAGGCTTAGTTATCTGTAAAATATTTGGAATTTGTATGAATTCAACCTCTGTTGAATATCTTTAGAGTTGCATGGATTTTTTGTAAACAAATTGACAAAATCGTTTAACAGTAAGTGTTTATTATTATTTATATTAAAAATTAATAAATACTAATATTTTTTTTAGTCAGCAAAAGCACTTGACATGAGTAAATTAAGAGCAGATATTACATGAAATAATTGTTTTAAATCTGATTTTTCTCTAACTCCATTAAACATTATAATTGACACTTATAGTACTGAACATTCTGATATAAATGATAATGAAAATGGTAAAGAAACTGAAAATATTGAAAATCTTTCTTCAAAAAAAAATTAGAAGAGAAAGATTTATCTAATTTAAAAGAGAAATCAGATCATTTAGAAGAATTTAATAAATATTTAGAAGGATAGGCAGAGATACTAGAAGAAGAAATTTTTAATGATTTTAATATGCAATTTGAGAATGAAAAAGAATCTATAACAATTAATGATTTTATTCATCTTGCAATTGATCCCAATACAAAATGAAATTTAAAATCACTTTTTAAAAATTAGAAGTTCCTTTTAAATAATGTTTTTAAATTTATTATTTGACGATTTTTTTTTGTGAAAATCAAAGTTTTTTATTTTAAATATCATGTTAAAAAAAAATAAATAAAAATAAATTGATAATATAATGAATTTATCAAAATTCCCGTAACTTTAAAGAATTTAAATTAATAAACAGTTAAATTTCAATTTATATACTTGATATAGATTAAAGGTACAGTAACGTAATAATATTAATTTTAGCAAAAAAAATATTAAATAAAGCATAAAATTCAATGTAGGTCAATACTATCTATATACAAAAAATTGTCAATATGTATTTAAATTCCTTTTTGATTTTATTTCAAGGTTAAACAAAAGTATAATCCTTAGATCATTTGCAAATCCCAGGTCCTGAGATCTCAAACACCAATAAGTAAACGTAAAGAGATACATTGGCTGATCAGCTGGAAGTCATAAATATATGTAAGGTTGTCAATAATCGCTTATGATCTTTAGAATATACAAAGATCTTTAAATAACACAATTGTTTTAATTTATAAATCAAAAAGCAAAATAACAAATATAATATACAGGTAAATCTAAAAAAAAATAAGTTTATTATTAATCATTTTTCCAATAAAACAGATTTTTTTTTTTAAAAAAAAAAATATCCTAAAGACTTACCTCCAAAACCAAGATTTAAAGAATACAAAAGCTATAAGAAGGAAGTAACTGTATTTAGTATTTTTTTCTTTAAAAAAAAAATTACTTAATAATAATTTTTTACAACTTACCACCAACGATCTAATGCCAATAACTACAAAAAAGTAAGTATAGTTGGTAGTTAGATAATTTTTTTTTTTTAAAAAAAAAAAATTTCTTTTATAGGACTTATCTCCGATGATCTAAGGATTAAAGAATTAAAGAATAGCTACAAGAAGGTAAGTAATTGTAGTCAGTTTGATTTTTTCTTAAAAAAAAAAAATTAATAAAATTTTTTTTGTAAGACTTACCTCCAGATGGATCTAAGGCTTAAAGGATTATTATATTAAATAGCTACAAGAAGGTAAATATAGTTGTTATTTGATTTTTCTTAAAAAAAAAAATTTTAATAAAATTTTTATTTGTAGACTTACCTCAAGATAGATCCAAGGCTTAAAGGATCACTACATCTACAAGAAGGTAAGCATAGATGTTAATTATTTGATTTTTTCTTAAAAAAAAAATTAATAAAATTTTTTTTGTAGGACTTACCTCCAGACAGATCCAAAGCTTAAAGGATTGCTACATCTACAAGAAGGTAAGTATAGTTGTCAGTTAGATGTTTGATTTTTTCTTAAAAAAAAAAATTTAATAAATTTTTGTTTGTAGGACTAACCTTCAAACAGATCCAAGGCTTGAAAGATCACTATATTAAAAAGCTACAAAAAGGTAAGCATAGTTGTTAGTTGTTTGATTTTTTCTTAAAAAAAAAAAATTAATAAAATTTTTTTTATAGGACTTACTTCCAGACAGATCCAAGGCTTGAAGGATCGTTACATCTACAAGAAAGTAAGCATAGTTGTCAGTTAGATGTTTGATTTTTTCTTAAAAAAAAAATTTAATAAAATTTTTGTTTGTAGAACTAACCTCCTGACGGATCTAAGGCTTGAAAAATCACTACATCAAATAGCTATAAGAAGGTAAGTATAGTTGTTAATTGTTTGATTTTTTCTTAAAAAAAAAAATTAATAAAATTTTTTTGTAGAACTTACCTCCAAATAGATCTAAAGCTTGAAGGATTATTACATTTACGAGAAGATAAGCATAGTTGTCAGTTATATGTTTAATTTTTTCTTAAAAAAAAAAAATTTAATAAAATTTTCATTTGTAAGACTAACCTCTAGACGGATCTAAGGCTTGAAGGATCGTTACATTAAATAGTTCAGTCAGGGGTATTTCCAAATTTGGAATCGATTCCAGAATATTCTGCTGATCATGCCGATCATTTTAAATAGGAA
>CAJVPP010001425.1:0-20079 GCA_910592005.1 Funneliformis mosseae | reverse complement strand
AGACTTACTACAACGTACCTGTTTAGCAATAAATCCAAAACTAAACTTTGGACCAGCTGGGTGTTCACGTAAAAAGATAATTTTATATTGTTTCTCTAAAGAAAGTTCTATTTTTCAAGCGAAAGTTTGATGATGATCTAAATTTTTTTTTTGTATCATCAACACATAAATTTACAGGTGATCATGTATTGTGTTATATTATATTTCTGGAAAATTTAAGGGGTAGTTATATAATAAATTTGGACGATCTCGAGTAGTCAGATACTTATGACCGCTACTGTAACATAAATATTAAATGAAAATCAGACATCACAAAAAATGATACTAATAAACTTCCTGTTTCAATTCCTAATTCAGTATATATAGATGATATAATTTAGATTTCTAATAGTGTTGAATAACTTATATTGATTTTTGATCTGGCTCAATCCTTTTTGATCTTAATTCTATGAAAATGAATTATAAGAAGTTCTTTATTCTAACATCTGAATCTACAATGGTTAATATCTTCATTTATAATAATTATCTTAATATATATGTTACTTTTCCAACAAAAAAGCTTTCTGAATCAATAAGATATCTGGATGTTTAGATATCAATCTCTTATAACAAAAATTTTATCAAACAACAACTAGCTAACGAAATATTAGATTTTATATTTAAATTAAAATACAAATCTTTAACTGACTAATAATTTAAATATATCTACAACATGGTATTCATTTCTTATTTAGAATATAGAGTTAGACTTATCATCTTTTCTAACAATGAATGTGATTCACTATTCTCAAAACTCAGATCTTTCATAAAAAATAAACTTTTTTTTTCAAAATCAGCACCTAATAATATTTTATTCAGTTGCTTTTTCTTTAGATTTAACAATTTGTCTGACCTAATAATTCAATTCAAATTTTAACACTTTGCTATCATGATTAATGGAAATCCAAAAACCTTACTGTTTATCATGATTACTAGCATTAGACTGAAACAGCTTCAAGAATATTTCTGACTATATGATGATCTCTTAACATGTTAGCCTCAATAATATAACAATATTAGATATGATAACTTTATTGGAAACATCATTTCATTACATTTATAACACTCATTTTCTTTTTACAGGATAACAAACATATCAGATATCTTTAAAATTAAAGGAGGTGACATTCTACTTTAATCAATCTTACCTTAGAAAAAAAATTGGATCAGCTCATTTAAAACTAAACAGCTACTATTTTTAGATTAATTAATTTATGACAGATACTTCTTAATCAAATTAAATAACCTTTCTTTCAAACAAAACCTTAATAATCACCTTGAAAATATACATTCAAAATAGTTTATAATCTTACAACATTTGGTACTTATTAATCCTATGCATTCGAATAGACTCAAAAATTAATATGTCATAAATAATTTTATTCTAACAGGACACAAATCATCTTCTCTACTGGACTTAGCTTTAATGGTTAACTAGGTATCGCTTTAGATCCTTTCAGATTATAACTACTATAATTTGCCTTACTCTAGTCAAACTATATTTGGAAAATCTTATAAAAACAAAAAATTACAAGACAAAATTATATTTTAACATTACATATCAGAAAATTATATTAACGATCCTAAATCTTTATCAAAAAAGTAGAATACTTTTATTGAATATTCTGGTTGCTCTTTCAATACTGACCGTAATATTATCCGCTCATATACATCCAGATTGATTTAATGTAGTAACATCATAGAAATAACTCTACCTCAATTTATCAGTATTACTTATTTTTTCTCTATCAATTCCAAAAAGCTTTATCTTTTGAAAAAGAATATAAAAGCAGTATCTGATCAAACTATAGAATACTATAAAAGAATTCATCCTGATCCTTTTATTTCTTATAAATAATTACTTAATACCCCAATATATATTACTATAGATGCCTTTATTACTTTATCAGTCACCTGCATAATACTTAATTTCTTTAAAGATAAATTAAAATATGAGAGTTCCTTAACATTTTATATAGATAGTTCATATAGATTTTTACCTGATCATACTGATTCTATTTCTTATCTTAGTTTTGCTTTTCTTTTAGTTTATAAAAATTTTGATATAAAATTTTCTACTGTCATATCCAATTACTAGTCAAACTCTACTAATGTCTAAATTTTTTATTGCTTTTAGTTCCTTTTATTTGTTTTCATAACTTAGATTTAAATATATGCACAGATAGTTTATTCCTTATTTACTTTTTTAATAAAATTCAACAATAAAACGCTTTCATGTACCCTTCTTTAATGTTAAAACTTTCTTTCAATATTTATTGGTTTATTATTTTTAAAATCTTAGAAGAAAGAAATATAACACTATCTCTTATCAAGATTACCACATACTCTGATAAATTGCATAATAACAAAGTTGTTCAACTAGTCAAATTTTTCTTATATTCTACCCCTCTTCCTACCTTTGATCACATTTCATACTTTCAATACATTTCTTTCTTTAAACATATACCTATTAATACAGCTTTTCATTCTCTTATTAAAAACTTCTTACAAATGAAACACTTTATTGATTTTTACTCATTAAAATGAAACAAAAAATACACAAACTTAGAAATTAACTATTATCTAACTTTTTAACTTTTCAAACTAGATTCTTATATAATAATCTCATTTAAAGAGTCATAAACACATTGTAGAAGATTAAAATTCCTATCAGAATAGCTGTTCACACTAGAATTTTTAAAAGCTATATAATCTTCTTTATATGACAATACTTGAAAATATTATAGATGCAATATATCAAATGAAACTTTCAATCATATATGATTATACCCTATAATAATACCACTAATAGAAAACATTATTACCAACCTACTATCTTATCTAAAAATACAACTTTTCATTCATACCTCTTAATCTGATTTTTCTCCTGAAGTCTCTGCTCTTTTTCTTCCTTCTAACCCCTTTTGGATGTTAAAAGCTGATCCTTATAATATTACTATTATAGACTTTATTAAAGGCATTGTTTCTTCTTTTTTCTCAAAACTTATTGACTCTTTTACAAATTCCTCTACCCTTATAACTACTATAATATCCTCTTTTATGATTTTCTTTTTGATCAAACTTATGATATTGTATAGAAATCAAAATGTGAATTGACAGTTGCTAAAGAGCATTCTTTAAACATTTCATAATATAGTAAAAAGAAGGAAGTATACGCTTTCTCTAACCATTTTTCTAAAAATAGTTTTACTAATATTTCATTCTCTTTTAACTATCCATAGTGTGATCATTTATCTTTAATTAAAAACTATTACATATACAATTGTTATTGACCATTCTTTCTTACTCAATAATAACTATTTATTATATGTTTTATTTCTATTAATTAGGTGGTAATGGTAATCCTACTAGTGATTATTATTGAAACCTAATGGATAACTGGTTAGTTTGATAAAATTTGGATTTCAAACTTTTTATTTTATTAGGCAGCTTTTTTTATTTTTCTACTTTTGTACCTCCTTAGAGGATTTTCATGTATATTTTTACTGAATTATTATACTTAATAAATAAAAGTATTACTATATCTAAAAAAATGATTAGATCAGAATGGTTTTAGTTTTATTTGAAAAAGCAGAATTTATTAAATCTGTATATCAAGTTTGAAAGGTAGAGGACTGGTGAATGTCAAGATATTCACATTTAAAGTTTATTATGATAAATCTTTTTTTAGTTTTTACCAACACTCAAAACTATTTCATTTTCTAACATATTAATATATAGTTTTCTCACTTCTTTAGGTTTCCAAATAATAAAATTAGTGTTTATCATCATTACTTTATGGACAGTTCCTTTTGCATCAGTTCTGATATTCACATATGCTTGAAATTTTTCTGTAATAAATCTCAAAATAATTGCTTTCAGTTTTTCTCAAATATCTCTGGATTGTGTAATTAGTTTGGAATGAAATGATCAACACTAACTTTCACCTACAGCTATTATGCCAGAAATCAGAGCAAATAATTATTTTAAAAAAAACTTCTTACATTCTAAAAAATAACAAAAGAGTTCAACAAAAAAACAATGCCAGACATTTTACTAGCTCTCTCGTAAAAATAAGCAAACAAACTTTATTAGAAACTTTCTTTACAAATAATAAAAAACAAAAAACAACTACTGAAACTATGGAAATTTCTTCCTCAAAAGTTATTAACAAAGTCATTGAAAACATTATCCTATCTACTGACAATAATAACCAAACACTTTCTAACACTGAATAAGACAATACAATTAATACTTTTGATATAAAAATAGATAATATAGCTTTCTTGACTTCTAACTCTACAGAAAAAGTATAAAATATTCCTCTCTATATTGCAAAAGACTCTATACTGCAAAACAAATAAACAATACTGATGAATCAAAATTAACGAAAATTTTTTCTACTTCTAAAGGAAAAAGCAAACAAACTTGGTTAGATGAAATAGACGAAGCTGAAGCTTCTACTTTCAATAGCAAGAACGCAAATGATCAATAATTCAATATTATTACTACATCTACTAGATTTTACGTCACTGATAACACGGCAGATATAAAAGAAAAATCTGTCACTGAAAAATGAAATTTCATCAATGCACTTTTTATTCACTTTAATGGTTTCCAAGGATCAAACTATCTTTCCAAAAATAGAAAATTTATCATTTATTTTGACAGTTTAGAAAACTTAACACATGCTGTTACAAAAGTACAGGAGATACAACATAATCCAGTTTTCCTAGTTGCTGATCCTAATGCCAAACAACTAAAATTAGATGCAGAAAAAGGTCGCACCATCAAAGTATCAGACATTTCCCTTTTTTTTAAGTCTTAAATCATATGAAATTTCTTTACTAAATTTGGAACGATCACTCATTTTTCTATAATTGTTAGGGATCCTGGCAGATTGCATTTATTGTATACGAAAATAATGACGATATCAAATAATTTTATAATAAAACTTGGTCTGTTTCCTTTTAGAATTCGCTTTAAGAATAGAACCTACTGACCTTGATCCAATGCAAATCACATTACGTCAATAATTTGAGCTTAAACTTACTAGACTCCCATTAAATACTGATCAATGTTCCTTACAAGAATCTTTAACTCAAATTAAAGCTAAATCATACTTCATTCTAAGAGATCAACAATATTGATTAAGACCTTATGTATTCGTTAATTTTGCTACCACAGAAGATTTAGACGCTACTGCCGCTCAACATCACAAATTTAAAGGAAATGTTTTATACTGGATAGACCTTGCTGATAAACATTGTAGAAAATATGAATCACCTGATCACGAAATCAAAAATTGTTTAAAAAGAGGCCCTACTAATCCTTATAAGCCTCTTTACAAATACTTTAAACCTGAACAATATAGACCTTCTCGTCCTCGTCAAAATTCAAAATTTCAGAATAATTTCTCTTATGCTGATGCTATTAAATCTAAGCCAAATATTAACAATACATCATCACCTTTCAAAGGAAATACCAACAGAAACTTCAATAATTCTTCTAATACAGTCGATGCTATTCACTCTTTAATAGCCAGAATAGATGACATTGATAACAAACTTGTATTTCTTTCAGATGAAATTATTTCTATTAAAAATAAAGTTCTCCAACAACATCATAATCAAGACGACATTGACTACCATCTTTCTAGACTTAAGATATTTACTCAGATTCCTGATGATGAAAATGAAGAACTATTAATGGACATAGGTGACGAACAAATCCAACATATACCTAAAAACACACTTACAAATAATAAACAACCTTTGATAGCAGATAAACCTAAAGATACCGTCTAAAACACTAATATTGATAATATTGGAATACTACAAAAAGACAAAATTGTCATTTCACGTATCACACAGGTTGAACATAAACTTAGAAATCTCAGATCTGAACTTAAATCAATCTCATTAGCATTACGCCAAGCTTTACCTATGACTAACTCATCTCAATGATTAATAATAATAAATCATATAATATTATAGAAACGACTTCATCGTATCCTACTAATAATAATAATTATAATACAAATGCCTCTTCCTCTTTGTTACATAATAATCCAAACTTTCATTCCATTGTTACCCATAATATTAGAAACTGTTCTGTTGATAACAAGTTACAACAAATAGAAACCTTTTTACAAACTTAAATTTTGACATAATGGGACTTAGTGAAACTCATCTCACATATAATCAAGCTCATTTTCTCAACAAAAATAGTCACAACAAACAGTACAAATTTTTCTTTCATAGTGCAAATAGAGATTTTAACTGTTAGAGAGTAGGACTAATTATTAAAAACAATTTATGCAGACATATTTTTAACCAGAGATCATTTTATGATAGAATACTATATATTGATCTCCAATTCAGAAAGAAATTCAAACTTTGAATTATTCAAGTCTATCTACCAGCTACCTATAGAGACAAAAAATCTTTCAATTATAGAATACAAATTCAAAACAAGCTAATGGATATATTAATACAGAGTCGCAGAAATAATTTCACGTTATTTTAATGGGAGATTTTAACATTAACATTTTAAAAAATTATCGTTCTAAATGCTAAAGAGTGTTACAAAACTATCTTCATCAAATTATTAATCTAGGATTTATTCATACTATTTCTTCTTTTTTGTCATTATACCCGACCACTTTTAAATCCACCTCAAATTCATGTTACTCATACTTAGATTATATATTTCTATCTTCTAACCTTGCACATGACCTTTCATCTTTCAATATTCTCAATGATTCATCCTTTTTATACTCCTCTAATAATTTACCCTTTCTATCACTATTTTTAAAAAAAAATTTTTTAATCAATGTTCTAATGCATACCTTAAACAACACAAAATCACAAAATAAACATTTATGTATCATAAGACTACATTTATACACTGAGATCTTTTCTCAGATAAGGCTGACCTACTTTTAAAATCAAACCCACTTTATGCAAATTGCACAATTGAGGATATTGCTATTTCTCTAAACTCATTAAATGTCACCTGGAAATTCTTTTCTCATATTGTCATTATCTCTGCAAAAAACATATTCCAAAACAAACAACTACTCACCAACACAAATCATTATATACCTATGCTAACTCTTCTATTCATAGACATATTAAGTCACTCTATAAATATTATTACAAATTGAAAAAATCCCTTGACACTAACCATAATAACAACCCGTCAATTTTTTCACTTACAAGTACTGAACATCAAAACCTCATAAAGATAGCTAGATATTACTCACTGTCAACCACTTTAATTGATAACCATTTCGATAATGAAGAGTTAGTTATATATATGAATGAATTAAAACATGACATCATCAAGTCCATTCAAGCAAAACAACAAATCATATCTAGACAAGAAAATAACGAACGTATACTTCAATTTTTTAAATAAAGAAACAATAACTTGAAAGATGCTTCAACTAAAATGATTGATTCATATCTAGAAAGAGACAGAAAAGCTATTATAATAGATCGCCTTCTCATCAATAAAAACTCTTCTGATCAATATTTAAAATTGTCATCAGAAAACATCAAGAAATATATAGCTAATCACTTTCAGACAGTAGCAGGTTCTTGTAATAGAAAAGTTACTGATAATATGACCTTTGACTTCAATCCCACGTGGAATGACGTGCAATCCTTTTATAATCCAATTGATGACATCGATAGTAACATCTATAATGACCTGATTACACTTCCTTCAATTGATGAATGGCATACCATTATCAAACATCTTCCTGATCATAAAGCTGCTGGTCTTTCGCAAATTTCTAATGAAATGTTGAAAAAGCTTGGCCCTAAAATGAACAACTTTCTGTATAATATTATTTGTGGTTATCTAATCAGCTCAAACACACCTTTCCAGTAGAATTTAATATATATATATCCTATTCCTAAACCAAAACCATGAAACTGTGATCTTGATAACACTAGACCAATTACTTTATTAGATACTATTAGAAAAGCATTTGTTAAACTCCTAAATCAACGTCTTCAAGATACATTTATTAAACACAATATTATCAAAGGTCTTAATTTTGCAAGTTTACCTCATCAATTAACCCTCGAACCACTTTATATTGTGAATAATATTCTTGAATTTCATTGTCTTAACAAAAAATTACAAAATCAAAATCGAAATCATTTATATATGCTTTTTTAAGATATGTCCAAAGCTTATGACCGTATTAATATTTTATGCTCAGAAAAGCTATGGCACGTTTGTGTATCCCTTCTTCTTTCATTAACATAATCACTAATCTCTTTCTCAACAGAAGTAACTCAGTCTTTACAGCTTATGGTAATACTGATTCTTATAACGTGATAGTAGGTATTGACTAAGTGAAGTGATCTTCCCACTCTTATAGGTTATTTATTATGATTCCCTTCTATCAAGAATTTAACAACTTAATTATGGATATAATATGAGTAGTAAATGGAAACCGGACATAACTGATAATGAAATCAAAGAACTATCTGTTTCAATTCCAAATCCAGTATACATAAACAATACGATTTGGATCTCTGATAGCATTGAAAAACTCACATTAATTTTTGATCTGGCTCAATCTTTTTTTGACCTTAATTTCATGAAAGTAAACCATGATAAATCCTTTATCATTATATCTGAGTCTACAACAGTCAATATTTCTATTTACAGTAACTATCTCAACACGCATATCATTTTTTCAACAAAATTACCTTCTGAATCAATAAGATATCTAGGTGTATGGATATCTGCCTCTTACAACAAAAATTTCATTAAACAACAATTGGCAAATAAGATATCAAATTTTATACTCAAATTGAAATATAAACCATTAACTAACAAATAATTCAAGTATATCTATAATATAGTTCTTATTTCTTAACTAGAATACAGAGCCAAACTTATTGTCTTTTTCAATAATGAATGTAGTTCACTGTTCACCAAACTCAGATCATTCATAAAAACAAACTCTGTTTTCCAAAATCAACACCTAATAGCATTCTATTTAGTAGCCTTTTCTTTGGATTCAATGACCTGTCTGACCTTATGATTCAATCCAAATTACAACATTTCGCCATTATGATTAATGGAAATCCAAAAAACTTACTGCTTACTATAACTGCTAACATTAGACTGAAACAGCTCCAAGAATATTTTTGGTTACATAATGATCTTTTAACGTGTTGGCCTAAACAACTTAACAATATTAAATATAATAACTTCATAGAAAACGTTATTTTATTGTATTTACAAAGCTCATTTTCTTTTTATAGAACAGTAAACAGTTTAACAATATTTAAAATTAAAGGAGAAAATACTCCACTTCAATCACTCTTACTTTAGAGGAAAAATTGGAATAGCTTATTTAGAACCAAACAGTTACTCTTCTTAGACTAATTAATCAGTGATGGTCATTTCTTAATAAAATTGAAGGACCTTTCTCTCAAATAAAACTTAGGTAATCACCTTAGAAATACAAATCTAAAATGGTTCACGCTCTTATAACGTTTGGTGCTTAATAATCCTATGCATTCAAACAGACTCATAGACCAATATGTTATTAATAATTTTAGCCCAACAGAAAACAAATTATTTTCTCCATTAGATTCAAATTTAATGGTCGACTGAGCGTCACTCTGAATCCCACCAGATTTTAACTACTACAATTTGCCTTATTCTGGTCAAACTATATTTAGAAAATCTTACAAGAACAAAAAATTACAAGACAAAATTATATTCCAACATTTCATACCAGAGAACTATACCAATGATTCTAGATTCCCATCAAAAAATAAAATACTTTTGTCGAATGTTCTGGTTGCTCTTTCAACATTGATCATAGTACTATCTGTTCTTATACATTCAGATCAATTAAATGTAGAAATTTTATTGAAATTGACCTACTTCAAATCATTGGTATTATCTACTTTTCTTCGGTTAATTCTGAAAAGCTTTATCTTTTGAAGAAAAATATAAAAGCAGTATCTGATCATACTATTAAATACTACAAAAGAGTTCGTTCTGATCCCCTTATTCCTTATAAATTATCGCTCAATACACCTTCATATATTACTATAGAAATCTTTTTTACTTCACCAGTTACTTGTACAGTACTTAATACTTTCAAAGATAGTTTAAAATACGAACAATCCCTGACATTTTATACAGATAGTTCACATAGATTTTTACCTGATCATACTGATCCTGTTTCCTACCTTAGTTTTGCTTTTCTTATAGTTTACGATAATTTAAACATAGAATTTTTCATTGCAATACCCAACTACTGGTCAAACTTTACCAATGCTGAAATTTTTGCATTGCTTCTAGTTCTTTTTATTTGTTCTCATAATTTAGAGTTAAACGTATGCACAGATAGTTTGTCTCTTATCTACTTCTTTAATAAAATCCAATGACAAAACGCTTTCATGTACCCTTCTTTGATGTTAAAACTTCCTTTTAATATTTATTGATCCATTATCTTTAAAATACTAGAAGAAAGAAACATTATACTATCCCTTACCAAGGTTACTGCACATTCTGATGATCTGCACAATAACAAAGTTGATCAATTAGCTAAATCCTCCTTACATTCTGTTTTCCTCTCCTTTACCTTTGATCATATTCCATACTTTCAATACATTCCTCTTTTTAAAAACATGCCTATTAATATAGCCTTTTGTCTTTTAATTAAAGACTTCTCACAAATAAAATACTTTATTGACTTTTACTCTTTAAAACGAAACAAAAAATACACAAACTTGAAAATCAACTATCATCTAATCTTTCAACTCATCAAACTAGGTTCCCTCACAATAATCTCTTTTAAAGAATCAAGAACACATTATAGAAGATTAAAATTCCTATCAGAACAGTTACCTACATTGGAATTCTTAAAAGTAGTCCAACCCTTTATATATGATAATACTTGAAAATGTTGTAGATGCAATATATCAAACGAAACTTTCAATCATATATGGTTATGCCTTACAGTTTTACCACTAATAGAAACTATTATTACTAATATGTTATTCCATCTACAAATACAACTTTTTATTCACACTTCTTGATCTGGTTTTCCCTCTGAAGTCTCAGATCTACTTCTTCCTTCACATCCCTTCTGGACTTTAAAGGCTGACCCCTACAATATCACTATTATAGATTTTATCAAAGGCATCGTTCCTTCTTCCTTTTCAAAATTTATTGATTCTTTCACAAACTCCTCTACTATTACAACTACCATACTATTCTCCTTTTATGACTTTCTTTTTGATCAAACTTATGACATTGTGTGGAAATCAAGATGTGAACTAACAGTTGCTAAAGAACCCTCTCTAAACATTTCACAGTATAGCAAAAAAAAGGAAGTATACGTTTCCTCCAATCATTTTTCTAAAAATAGTTTTACTAATGTTTCATTTCAGTCTAACTACCCATAACGTGATCATTTATCCTTAATCAAAAATTCTTACATACATGGTCGTCATTAGCCACTCTTCCTTACGCAGTAATAATTATTTGTCATATGTTTCCTTTCTATTAGTTAAGTAGCAATGGTAATTCTACTAGTGATTATTACCGAAGCCTAACGAGATGACCGGTTGGTCTGGTAAAATTTAGGTTCTGAATTTCTTATTTTATTAGGCAGCTTTTTTTATTTTTCTATTTATGTACCTCTTTAGAGGATTTTCATGTATATTTTTACTGAAATTGATTATACTTAATAAATAAAAGCATTACTGTGTCTTAAAAAAAAAAAAAAAAAAATGTAATTAGTTTAGAATAATTTTAGTCTTTTTTGAAAGAGCAGAACCTACCAAATCTGTATATCAAATATGGTAGGAATATATGATTAGTAAATGTCAAAATATTTGCATTCAAATTTCGTTACATTATATTGAAACTTTAAAATTAAAAAAATATATATTTTTTTTTATTTTTTATTTTTATTTATTTAATATATCATTTTTTTTATATTTTTATTTTTATATATATTTTTTATTCCTTTCTGGTCTTTATATTTTTTTATTTATTTTTTATATTTTTTTTAAAATTTTTTTTCTTTTTTTTTTTATTCCCTTTCCTTCAGATTTGTTTATTTTTTTTATCTAATTATTTTTATTAATTTCAAAAATTATTTCATTTAATTTCCCCCTTATTTTTTTTTTATTTTTTTTAATTTATTTTTTTTTCTTTTTTCTTTTTTTTAATTTAATTTTTTCTTTTTACTTTTTTTTCTCTTTTATTTTGTTAATTTTTTTTTCCTTTATTTTTATCCTTTATATTCTTTTTTTTTTGCTTTTGCATTTTTTTTCTTTATAATTTTATTTATTATTTTTATTTATTTTTTTGTTTAAGTTTTTAATACTTTTTCTTTTTCTGAACTTAAATGAACCTGAATTTGAGGTAAATGAGGGTTTTGGATAAATGTTTTTAATTAGAAATATTTATTTCTTTATTTTTAGAATGTCAAATTTGAATTATTAAATGTGAATTGGGTAAAATAGATAACTTGAGATAGTGTAGAATAATTTATTAGTTATACTTTATAAAAAAACTAATATTTACTAATTTACCTTTATAGGACTCTTAAGGTCTTAGTTAGGAATTAGATTGAGAGTAAACATATTTTAGAAATTGATTAATAGTTTTTTTTTAATTTAAAAATAAAACCAACTAAACATCTTATAAGATGATATAGATCCTTAAAATATTGAACTGAATTATTTAATTTGTTTAGTAATTTCTTTTTACTATTATTTTTTTTTTTTAAAAAAAAAAAATTATTTCATATTAATATTTAGAGTTAAATTAAAATAAGAATTTTTTGTTTATATTTCATAATAATTAAATTTTTTTTTTTTTTTGATTGATAAGTGATTAATAATTTTAAGCTTATTTATTATTTTTTATATTTATATTAATTTTTTATTATTTTATATTAGGTTGATTTTAAAAGATTTTATTTTTTAATAAAATTCAATTGATTTATTGTATTTCAAATATTCTTATTAAAGATGGCGTTGCAACATTGTGATGCTTATTTATTACCTGTTGTAACTTAAATTTTAATAATGTTGCAATTTGTTGCAACATTGTGATACTTAATTGTCACCTGTTGCAACTAATTGAGATACCATCTTTAATTCTTATATACTGTATTATATTAAATATATTAAAAATTAAGGGTGGTCATCTATGACTTAAGGTTTGACACATTTCCTCTCTTACAAGTTTTAACTTGCTAAATCCAAATTGATTATGTTAATATATTAGTTTTTCTAAGTTACTAAATTAGAGTTTGAAGCAATCACATTTAAATAATGCTGATGACTTAACAAAGTTTAATTGATAGTTCTGCAATTGCAATTTAATTCACATCTTTTTCCTAAATAATACTTGCTATCTCTATATAGCGTTTAGAATCAACAGTTATAGATTATTTTATATCTAGCTAAATGCAAGTACTGTATTGTATTAAAAAATTTTATTGTTTTATATCATTTATTGCATTATATATTATTCATTATATTACATTATTTGTTTTATATTATGTATTATATTACATTTTATTTATTTATATAATAAAAATTTTTATTATAAAAGGAGTTAAAAAATAAAAAGTATTTTATTATCTATTTAAAAATTACTTACAGTATCTTTTATTATTTTATATTTTAAATAAAAAATTAACAAACCAAAATTCAAAATTCATTATATCTAAATAATTATCTTGACAAGCACGTACACATCAAAATAAAGCTCTTAAGAATATAGATTATATAGATAATATAGATAAATAGATAATTTAGATAATTTAAATGAAATTAATAGTTTAACTGATTTGTTTAATCTAACAAAACATAGAATACAAGGTCAAATAAAAGAATTATTTGCTTCAGAAAAATTTCATTATATAAATCAATTTTGGAAATATGTTAATCTTTATCTAAAAGACTGTATATTATCAAAAAATATAAAAAAACCAATGTGATATTTTTTTAAAAGATTTATTAATTTCAACATTAATTAGAGAAATAACACCTAAAGAAATATTTGAAGGTCTTTAAAATATTTAAGTTTAATTGATAATATAATAAAATATAAAATAATTAATGATAATAATAATAATAAACAAAATGAAAATGAAGATTAATATAAAAATAATGAAGATAATGAAAATGATGAAAATGAAGATAATGAAGATAATGAAGAAGATGATCATGAAAAGGATGATGAGAAGAATAATAATAAAGAGGATGATCATGATGATGATGATGATAATGAAAATGAAAAGAATAATAATCATGATGATAATAATAATATTATTAATAAAAAATCATGAAATTCGTTTAGTAAATAGTTAGGTTTAAAAATCCAATTAAAAGAAAACAATTAAAAAATTTATTAAAAATAAATGGAGAAGACTTTACTATGATTTAAAAAATCAAAAAAAATCAAAAAATAGTATTTGATATTAATATTATTAATAAAAATATTATATCTAAATCATTAATTGGATCAGCAAATCAAAATAATAATACATTGAATAAATTAAAAAATTATTATTATTTAACTAAATCTGAATGGATTGTAGATTAAAATAATCAAACATTAATATATTTAAAAAATATTAATAATAATAATATTATTTTACAAGTAATAAAAGCTATTAATGATTATTATTTTCATACTTTAGATAATCCATCTTATAGAAGTGAATCTTTTTGAAAAGTTATGGTAGAACATTTTGAAGCTTATAGAAAATATACTAGTTTTCCTTATATTAGTACAGATATAGCAAGTAATCATAATATAAATCATTTAAAATGTGTAAATAAGTTAATTATTGTTCTTGAATCATTATTAAATTATGTTAATCAATTTGTCAAAAGGCATTATAATAATTTATACATAAAATTAAGCTATTTTTCTTGGGATCCATTTACATCAAGATTTTTTGGAATTTTTTCAATGATTACTATTAATTTTAATACAATAAGTGATTTTCATTAGGATAAAAATGATGAAGCCAATTTTTTTTGTATTTAATTGCTTTAAAAAATTATGAAGGAGGTGAAATATATTTTCCTCAACTTAACATTATAATACTTTTAAAACTAGAACAAATTTTAGCATTTTATTCTCGTTTATTATTACATATTAATTATATATTAAGTAAAGATATTAGACGTAGTATTATCTATTATTTTATAAAGTAATGTTAGGTTTACCAGAATCTTCTATTATTAAAATCAATAATGAAGGAAATAATTCTTCTAAAGATAATATACAAAAATTATTTAAAGCTCCTAAAAATTTATTCAATAAAAAAATTTAATAATCCAAAAAGATTTTAAACTAAAATGGAATTATTTAAAGATAAAAGAAG
This sequence comes from Funneliformis mosseae, assembly GCA_910592005.1. NCBI lineage: Eukaryota > Fungi > Glomeromycota > Glomeromycetes > Glomerales > Glomeraceae > Funneliformis > Funneliformis mosseae. The sequence goes on along the minus strand of CAJVPP010001425.1, from coordinate 4,631 downwards.
ATCTAATATTAGTAAGTAATATTTTAAATATTATTATATAAAAATTAAAATAATTTAATTTAATAATAATTTTTTTTAGATTTAAAAAAAACTAGATTTGGCTTAAAAGCAGAAGATAAAATAAATTAATTTTTATAATTTTTTTTTATATATAATTTTTTTTTATTTATATAAATATATGTATTTTTAATTTAATTAATTATAACAATAATAAAATATATTTATTATTAAATTTAATAATTTTACAAAAATAAAATTAAAAATAAAAAAAAATTATCAAAATAAAAATTTTTATTATATAAGATTATAGAATAACTTATAAAAGAAATATAATTGTAATTAATTACTTTTAAAAGATATTAGATTACACTACAACTAAATGCATATAAATTAAAAAATTTTTTATAAGATATTTTCTTAAAGAAGAAATACCTGTACTCAAATAAAACTTTTTATGATATTTTACAAACATTAAATCCTGAGCTATCTGGATTTTTACTAATATATTTTTATGTTAAACTAGAATCAACGAGTGTAGAATTATTATGTTTATGATCAAGATCTTCATGTTGATATAATCATTCATAAGGAAAGTAGATTTTTTTTTACTGTTATTAATTTTTTATTTTATTTTATTATAAAGATTATCCATAGATAATCAGAATATTAATATTATTTGATGTCAAACTGAATGGAAATTATAGGTTTTTTTTTACTGTTTCAGGTTAAATTTTTTTATTTCATAATATTATTCATTTAAATTATTTAAGAGAAATTCCTTTCATTATAATAATTGTGAGAGAATGGATAAATATTTCTTGCAAATTAACATCAAAAGATTTTTATCATGTTTACCTTTTTTAAAAAATATAAAAAAAATATAAAAAAAACTCAAGCAGTAATAAATTTAAAATTCATATTAATTATTCGATTAACAAACATCTCATTTGTTAAATTTTCTTAATAAAATCATGGTCACACTATTTTCAACAGTAACATTTGATGAACTAAAAGCATCAATCCAATTTAAGAAATGATATATCAATTTAAATATTTGCAAGACTTATAAAATATAATCATTTAACAATTTACTTTGATGAAAGATCTACTTGAATTTTGAATATGGATAACAAAAGCTGAATTATCAGATTAGAATCTTCTTTCAGAAGTTTTGAGTTGCCTTCAATAATTATTTGATTATCATTATCTCCAATAAAAATTTTTAGATCTGAGCTCTTTTCAATTCTAGGAGTGTTCATCTTGAGTAAAAAAGAATTTTGCAATAAAGAAAAAATATCAGTATGTAACATTTAATATTGATAATTCAAATTATATTTAATCAGAATAAATACAAACCCATTTATATCATATAAGTTGTATCCTAAAGATATAACATGACTAGTTTTGAGATTCTTATTTAAAACTGAATCTTGATCTAAAGGACTTTCATTAAAAATCAAATCTTGATCTAAGGGCTATTTACAATTAAGAAAATCACTAGTGCCGTTACTTTTTCCATTTGGACTGATTATAGATTGGAATGAAGAAACCAAATCAGCAGATGGAGCATGAAATCTTTGTGTACATTCCGAATTCTAGAAAAAAAGGAACATAAATAAAAAGTCTTATGAATGTCTTAAAATTACTTTTGCAGTATAGGTGTTGTTAATACTTTTTTTTGACCGAGAAAATGTTAACTTTATACTATGGGATGCATTGATAAGTTGGTTTTGCACTTGCTTTAAGAAATCTTTAGTTTCTTCTATTATCAGAAAGTGTACATATGCAAAACTAAAAAACATTTAAAAACATTTAATTGATAATTAAAAAAAAGCAATTGAAAAAGTAATGATCTTTCAGGAGAAATTAAAAATCACTTATATATACTTATTACTTGGTTTTTTAGAATGTGAAATTGTTTTTCTTGTGAAATAATAGATATAGACTGCACTAGCTCTTCTCTTGTTATTCTAACCAGATGACCATCACCATTGACCCTGATAAATACAGATCTTTCGCTGTTACAACAAACTGCCTGAATTTCACCTGAAATGAAATAGATGGATGAATGAATGAGTGAACGAATGGATGACAGAACGAATGAATGAATGAACAAATGATTGAATGAATGAATGATAGAACGAATGAATGAATGAACGAAAAAGTTTCTATGTTTGTTATAAAAAACAGTTCCTCCTCCAGAACCAGTAGACCTTCGTCATAGAAACTTCCACAGAAGAGGGTATGAATAAATGAATAAATAAATGAATGATAGAACAAATGAATGAGAGAACGAATAAATGAATGAACGAAAAAGTTTCTATGTTTGTTATGAAGAAAGATACATAACCAGTTCCTCCTCCAGAACCAGTAGATTTTCGTTATAGAAATTTCCACAGAAAAGAGTATGAAAGAACAAAAAATGAACAAACAAACAAACAAACAAATGAACAAACGAACGAACAAATGAACAAACGAACAAACAAACAAACTACTAAATCAGGTAAATAGTAGTGTTACTATCAAATTTTTCATCCAATAAATTACGTCAAAGTAATAAGTTGGTGATGACGTATTACTACCACAATTACATGAAAAAAAAATTTTTCTGAGATCGTACTACGCATATTTGATCCTCACATGATAAGTATTGTTAGCATATTCCATTTCATTCGCACATGAAATGAAACTCACTCAATGATGGGGTATACGAACTCATGAAGGTTTTTATTAAATCATGTATGGTATGGATTTTTATGTATGGAATGTATGGTTCCAATTTATGTATGATTTTTCCATACCGGTATGATTATTCGCCGCAAAAACCATACTGGTATGGAATTTTCAATTTTCAATCCATACCGGTATTGAATATTTATATATTAAAAATTATAGATTTGAACACAAAGAAAAATAATAAGTCGCGTTGGTATATTTTAATGAGTAAAATCAGGTGTTAAGTTTAAGAAAATTTTGCGAAATACTGTATTTGTCATACAAACCATACATTCCATACATAAATACCATACATGATTGCTATATACCCGTTCTAAAGGTGGAAGATTTACGTTTCATTTGCAAAGTTGGATAATAGATGATCCTTCAAAAATAAAATTTTATATTTTATTTGTAAAATAATTATAACAATTATTTATTATCTTAGTTAAAAATGAAACAAATAATATGGCAGTTTATTAAATGATAAATTTACATTGTAATAATACTTTTTTCGCTAGCATCTTTAAATTTTTCTTTAAATATTAACGATATAAATCGTGCGAAAATAATTTTTTAAAAAAAAAAAAAAAAAATTTCAAATACGAGGAAAATTATAAAAGGAAATGGTTGTCCTATTGAGAAACCTTGCGAATGAACATTAACCCATCGAAACCAGGGATCAATACATTTGTAGTTCTTGGATCTTTTGTAACGTGTTCATTAAACCTGTTTAAACTCTTTGCCATTTCATACAAAGGTTTCGGTATATGATTTTCACTGGTTTCTGGTGCATTCGGATCAAAATGAGGTACTTTTTGCACAAATCCAAAAAAAAGCGCTTTAAACAATTTTACACGAAATACGAGAATAAGTATATATATTTACTTTTCATTGAAATAAATTATAACAATTATAAATAAATTATATACCATTGTCGGCTATGATAACTCCATTGCTAGAGAGAAGGTCACGATCGAGAATTGTTTCATAATAATCGACGTATCCTGATTTGTTCGCATCTAAAACATTTATATTTCTTTTTTAATTTTTAATGTAAAAAAAAAGGGAAAAATAATTTGCAGATGTTTCCCTACCAATAAAGATCAAGTCAAAATGGGTGGATCTTTTAATGCTTTGTAACCTTTAAAAATAAAAATGATTTTCACGTAAATATTCCCGAATAAAGATCAAAAAGATTGTACAGTTCATAGATACTAACGTGTTCAAACCATCTCCAACCCTAATCTCAATAAAGTCTTCCATATTGCTTTCTTTTACATTCTGTAAAGCAAATTTGGCAAACTTTTCATCTTTTTCACAACTAATAACTTTTCCTTTATTATCTTTAATACCCTCAGCTAAACATAATGCCGAATAACCTGTAAAGCAACCTAATTCTAATACTTTACTCGCATTCATTATTTTACAAAGAGTAGTTAATAAAGATCCTTGTAAATGTGGTGACATCATATGTTCTTCTGAGGGATATTCTTTCTGAGTTTTTTCAAAAACCTTTTGTATATGAGGAGGTGGTGGCGTTGAATGTGCTAAGGAATATTTGCCCGATTCCTTGAGTAGAAATGCATTGGATGCATAACGTTGTGGACTACTGTGAAAACATAATTGTTGTTGTGATAACTTGATGTGAGAAGTCTGTGAGCGCAAAATAATTCGGGAACATAAAAAGAGAGTTCTTAATGACATTTTTCGTATATACCGTAATAGACCCTAGCGATCACATCGCATCTTTATATGAAAAAGAGAAAAAGGGTACTAGTATTTATTTAGATAGTCCGAAATTTAAATTTATTTTTTTTAAATTATTAATGATTTTTTTTTTTTTAATTAAATTCTTAATTTGATAAGAAGTTCGTTCTGCATATGCAATAATAAGCAAAAACGTGTCCTCTAAA
>CAJVPP010001424.1:0-20080 GCA_910592005.1 Funneliformis mosseae | reverse complement strand
ATATTTATGTTATATTTTTATGAATTATATTAGGTTTTTATTATTAATAAAATTTTAATATTTAATAAATTTAATAATATAATATATGCTTTTTTAACTGAATTGATACCAAATTGAGGCTAATTTTAAGCTAATTTATGATTATTTAAATTTTGAATTAATATTGAATGATGTTTAATCAAAATAAATATTAGGCTAATTTATAGTTATTTAAGTTCTGAATTAATGCTGAATGATACTGAATTAAGGTTAATTTTATATTAATTTATAATTGAATTTAAGTTCTGCTAATCAGAAAATATGGTAAATTAGCTATAAATAGTATTAAAATCAGCTTAAATTAGCCATCCAATTTTTAGCTAATTTAGATTATTTCAACCAGTGATAGTAAATATACTAAAGGTTAGTTCTATAAAGTTTCATTAATATTTATTTAGTAAAATTTAGTATTATATATAATTAAATATTTTTTGATATATGTTATATTATAAATTTAATATAAATAATTATGTAATATTTAAGGTTAAATCAAAATTCTCTTATGTTAACATTTACTTTTTTATTTATAATTTTAATTATTTTATTTGGACAATTAAATTATAGATCAAAATAAATATGTAAATTATTTTCTATTTTAGTATAAGATGTATTTTTATAAATATTAATAATTAATTATCTATTAAATATTAAAAATTAATTGTTATATATAAATGTTTATTTATTTGAATTAAATGAACAAATTTCTAATTCTAGATATAAAGATATATTAGCACATTTAATTGAAAATATTATTATTTTCTTTACAAAAATAATAAATATAACTAATATTAAATATTATATAATTAAATGCATTTTAATTAATATTAGTTGAAAATTATAATATTTGGTTCTTTATCAAATTTCTTATTTACTTCATATTTAAATATAAGCAAAATTTTTATTAAGAAATCTAATATTATTTTTTATTATTATATGGGTTGATTTCTAGAAAAATTAGGTTTCAGAAATTTTTTAGTAAAATTAAGATTTTTATTGCATTTTAGTTTTTGATATTATTAGATTAAAATGTATTAAGCTCTTAATTTTAGTTAAAAATTTCTCAGAACCTAATTTTCCCTAGAAACATTTCTATATTATGTATTTTAAAAACTTTTTTTTATATTAAAATAATTGTTAAAAAAATCAGATTTTGAGAATTTTAACTAAAAATTAAAAACTTATTATATTTTAATTTAATAATATCATTAAAAATTCTTAAATGATAATTAAGCTATTTTGTATAAAGTTATAAAGTATCATCAAATGATTATTATATTAATTATAGAAAATTTAATAATATTATTATATAATTATTAATAAATAAATGAAACAGTTCTAATTGTAAAGATTTTTTTAAAAAAAAAATAATAAGTTTTTAATAAATATATAATTATTGAATTATTAGTAAAATAATGTAAATTTTATATGTATTTCAACTTTTTTTTTAAAAAAAAGCTAAATCTGATAATTTTTGAAGCTAAAAAGTATAGATTTTTAAATAATTAAATATCATTTTATTAATTACTTTTTATTATCTTTAAAATTAATTTTTATTAAATTTATATTATATATAATATTATAATTAGATATACATAATATAACTTACAAATGTAATATAATATTAAATATTAGAAATATCAAATATATTAAACATATTAGATATATTAAATATAGTTAATATATTATAGATAGTAAACATAATAAGCATGTTTAATATAATTAATATATTTATTAAATATAATACTTTGTAGATAGTAAAAAAGATAGAGAGCTATATACAAAATATTTAGATAGTTTTACATTATTATTTTCTGCTTAGTAAATTTTTTTTTTTATATTTTTTTTAGTTTTTTCTTATATTTTATTATTTATTATTTTTTTATAAAGCTCTGAATAGTTCAGTTCAATTTAGATTAGATACCAATCTGTATCTGAACTAAAAATTTCAGTTCAATTCAGTTTAGATTATTAATTTTAAAAATACCAATTTGAATCTAAACTGAACTGCAGACTAGTAAAAATCTAAACTGAATCAAAATTTTTAGATTAATTTGAAATTACAGTTTAATTATATAAGGAATCTGCAATTTATATACGAAACTCTAGGAAATTGCAAAAAATCGCGAATTTCTCTTTAAAGTTTGTGAAAATTTGCGAAATTCGATGGGTAATAGCAAAAATTTGTGATTTTCTAAAATTTTCACATTTTTTTGCGAAATTCAAAGAAAAATTGCAAAATTGCGATTCTTCAAGGGTTTCACGCTTTTGTGTGAAATTCTAAGATAAATTACAATTTTTTGCAACTTTTCAAGAATTTTGCAATAAATTTGCGAAATTCTAAGAGAAATCACAAAAATTGCATTTCTTCAAGGTTTTTGCAATTGTTTTACAAAATTTGAAGAGAACTCGCAAAAAATTGTGATTCTTTAAGAGTTTTACTAAATTTTTGCAATTCTTTTAGAGAATTCACAAATTTTGCGATCCTTCAAGAGTTTCACATATAATTGAATTGAACTTTTGGATTAATCTGAAATTATTAGTTCAGTTCAGATTTTTTCAGTTTAGATTAGAATTATAATCTGAAAAAAATCTGAACTAAACTGAAAATTTTCAGATTGATTTTTATGCAATTTGAAACTGATCTGAACTGAACTGATCTGAAAAATCTTCAGATTAATCTGAACTGTTTAGAGCTTTATTTTTTTATTTTAATAAATTATCTTTTAAACCTTAAATTCTATTTGTAACTTATATAAAAAAGTTATTGTAACTATTCAAATTAAATATTTATATAAACAGATAACTTAAGTTACTTTAGAACTAATAATAAAATATTTTAATTTACTATATAAGTTATAAAAAAATTAACCCTTAAATATTGTATCAAATTATCATAATTTAAAAAATTATATATTAACAATATATTATATTTTAACTTCTTTATATTATTAAAATTATAATTTTTATTTATTTATATAAATTATTTATTTAGTTTTAATTTTTTTACTTAATTAATAAATATTATTAATATGCAATCCTTATAAATTATAATAGTTAAATAGGAATTTTCAAATATTAATTTTTTTAAAATTTATATAATAAATCAAATAATTATACTTTATATTACAAAATAGCTTTAAGCTTATATAATTTATAATAACTTTAATACTTTTAATAAAATTACAAATAAAAATAATAGAATAAAAGATAAAAAAATAAATAATAAAATAATAATAAAAGAAAAAAATTAAAAAAGAAAACTAAAAAGTAACTAATAATAATGTGATGTAAGTATTTAATTAACTAAAAATAAAAATTATATATAGCTATCAGATAATTTTATACTACAATTTCTAAAGGATTTTATATATATTTTTAATTACATATAATAATATATTAACTATGTTAAATATGTTAAATATATTGATTATGTTAATAATATTAAATATATTTAATATGTTAAGCATTTATATATTATATTATATAACCAATTATATTATTATTAACTTGATTATAATATTTAAATTGATTTTAATATATATATTAGGAAAGTTATAGTCAGATTATAATTAGTTATAATTATTCATAACTGTGACTGATATTAGTCAATTAAGGTTTTTTTATTGATTAATTGATTCTAACTAATTTAATTGATTAGTTAACTAACTGACTTAAAATTAAATAAATATATTTTAATAATAAAAATACTTTATATTAAATTAATAAAATTATCATTTTTTTTTAATTATTTATTCATTAAAATTTTAAAAAATTAAAATCTGTAATAATGCTGTATTACTAAATAAAAATAATAAAATAATTTTAAAAAATGTTATGCTAAAATTGTTAAGTAAAAATCAAAATTATAATATTTAGCTAAATTAAACTTTTAATCAAGTTAAAACTTTTATATTACTATTAACTAGTTAATTAACTAGTTAGTTAAAATCAATTAATTAATCAATAAGTTAAAAAACCTTTGACTGATTATTGACTGACTATTGATTAATTATGACTGATTATTATTATCCTTAATATATATTTATATTAAAATAATTAAATTATTTATTTTTATAAAAAATCTATTTAAAAATATTATTAAATTTATTAATTATAAAATAAATAATATAAATTTGTTAACAACTTGAATTATTATTTTTTTATATTATAATATTTTTATTAAATATGTTATTAAGTTATTTATATATAAATATTTTAATTTAATAATATATATTTTATTAATTCAATAGATTAATTTAATAAATTAAATTTAATTTATTAACTTTTTAAAATAAAATAATAATAATTATCAATTATTAAATACTAGTATTTTGATTTATTTGAATAAATTACAAGTTTTTATTAAAAGCAATATTGTAATAGTTATAAATTCAAGTATTAATTAAAGTATAAAAAAATATGATTTTATAAGAATTTTATTGTAATTGAATATATGATAACATACATTAAAAACTGATTAATTAATTTATTATTAATATTAATCATATTTAAATATTAATAATAATACAAATAAAGTTAAAAATCAATAAAAACTTAATTTTTGTTAATAGATTTATAATAAATATTATCTCATATTTTCAAATAATAGGAATTCTTATCTCTTAAAAAATAATTAATTAATAATAAAAAAATATATTGTTAATAATTATTATTTATTATAAAAATATAAAATAAATAAAATAATATTAAGAAAAAAAATATTAAATAATATAATTTAGAACTATATAAATATATTATAATAATTTCTTAAAATTTTATTTTTATTAAAATAAAATTGAATTATAAAAATATATTAATATATAATTATATCTTATATCTTAAAATAATTTATATATTAATATTTTTAGTAAGGAGATTAATTATTTTATAAATACTGATCTAATCTTAATAAAAAATTTAAAGTTAAATAGTTTTGAATCACTAACATTACATAGTTCACTAAAAAGAACTTACTTAAACTAAAGTTTCCAAATTATATTCTAAAGTTATTAAATAAAAAAAATGAATTTGTAAGTTAATAATATTATGAAAACATTATTTAATTAATTTAATCTTAATAAAATTTATAATTATGTATCTTGAATCTAATAAATAATATTATTTAGATTACTAAAAGTGATTAAAAATTTCAAATTATACTCTGAAAATATTAAACAGAAAAAAATAAATTTTGAGTTAATACCAATATATAATATATTATTTATTAATTCAAATTGATAAAAATTTATATTTAAGTATTATTAAACTTAATAAATGAATTACTTAGAATACAAAAATAACTTACTTTGATCAAAGTATATAAATTATGCTTTGAAGCTATTAAATAAAAAAAAGTTTTTTTTTTTTTATAAAAAATAAAAAAAAAAAAAAAATAGGTTAAATATGTATTTACTATCATAAATTTCCAATTTTGTAATATACTAAAAAATTAGTGTAAACTAACTCTTTTAACTATTAAAAGAATAACTTGATTGTTAGTAATAATTTTAAAATTTATAATAAATAGCTAGCTCACAATCCTTATTTTTTTTTTTTGCGATTAATACAATTAATTTCAAAATGCCTGCCGTTTAAGGGATACCAATCTTTTGTTAATTGGCATAATAGGAAAATAAAGTTTTTGTAATCAGGAACTGCGTTTTTTTATGTACCAGTATGATACAAAAAGAAAAGGATATGATATCATAGAAATATTTTTTGCTTTACATGCAGGAAACTTATATTCGTCAAACATGTGCCTATCTCATAATTTTGTGACGTTGAGATCATTAGCTTTAATTTTTAATTTGTCGTTTATATAAATAAATAAGTAAATAATTTACACACTACAGTGGAAGATTGGATCGATTAGAAAATGATGAAATTTTATTGTTAGCCTTGATTTATAAAATTTATCTTAGTTAAAGTGATGGAATGATTTTTCATACTATATTGGTGGTATTAAAGGAACGGTTAAAAAATGAGCCAGATGTCCAACAAATTGATGAGTAATTATAGTCACTCTTTATGAAAATAATCAACATTATAATGTATATAATGTTCAATTCATGTTGTTAAATATGAAAAAATTGCAAATAATAATCTCTCATTTATATTGTGAAGAAATTGCAAATAATAATCTCTCATTTATATTTTGAAGATGGGATGATGCGCCGTTTACATATTAACAATATAATAAGATTTGCAATCCGTATTGGACGTTTCTCTTGGCTTTACTTAGCTTCACATGGTCACTGTAAAGGTTTATAGTAGAAAAGTGGATGAAATTTAAACAGGTCAATTTGTTGCGCAAGTTCAATAAACATCAGCGACAATGACATATGTTCTCATTATTTATTTCGTTGACAGAGTAATGAATCCATGCTTCGTTTGTAAGAACAGATCAAATAAAAATGATTCAGTATAAAAATATCAGACAAGACTATCCTTCTCAATCAATTTGTCGAAACACATTTGACAAATAAGGACTTCACATGATAGCCATTTCCTCTCAAACTAGTAATAGGTCATGCAAGGTGTCGTGAAGATTAAACAATATGTATTCAAAATATGGAATTTTCAAATGCTATAGACACAATGCATTTATGTAACCTAAAGAAATTCTTTTATGAAAATCTGTCAAGGAATTATTTCAAAAACTTTGTTTTGCAACTAATAAAGTTCATTTGAAACAATATGTTCTTTGTGATAAAGGAAGGTATGAATAAAAGCAGACGCAAGAAACGCAAGGTACCCGTGCATTTGATGTAACCACATTGAGTTGATCTTTTATTATTTAAAATCATTTTTGAAACATGTCATGGTTATTTGTCACGACCAAACGTCACTTACCGTCTTATTAATAGGAAAAGTTTGTCTTGGATTTATTCAAAATTATCCGTTTTAACTTGTAAAACGAGATCAGAAATCCCCTATTGTGATCCTTTTAATACCTTGACGTTTCTGATTGTGTTTGACTCCGGATTAGATAATGGGATCAACATTTTTTTTTTTTGACACACTTTTTACATAATAGGAAAACAATTAATAAATTCTACTTCATATATAAGGAAAATCGTGAATAACGAAAATGTAACATTTGTTTACTATATCGAGACGGAGAAACAATTCCCGCCAATTCTTAAGAAAAAAAAAATTGTTCACATGTACTATTATTATTTTTAAATGAGTAACGGCAAAATCCGTCCTTTTTTTTTATATTTTTTTCTTTTTCCTACATTTAAACTTATTTAAACCTATTTAAACCTAATAATTAACTTAAAATGTTCCATTTTTAAAATCAAAAGCTTTGCTCCACATCGTTATTAAGGTTGATCGGCAACTGATTAATATTTCCATTGTCTTATTCTCTTCATAATTCGGCCGTTTGTTAAATGTAACCATATTTGGTTCAATTTCTGTAACATCAAAAAGTTTTGGAGTCGAACCTAAAAAAAAAAATGTACAGCATATTTATACATTTATACAGTATAACAAAAAATATTTCGGAAAACAAAAAAAAAAGTTTCAGCCAAAAAAAAAAAAAATCATTTATAAACGTATGCAAAAAACTTTTCTAAACTTTCAAAAACCAATTTGTTATTTTTTTTTTTTTTTTTTTTTTTTTTTCATTTTACTCAAATTCTTCCTTCACGAAATAAAATAAATTAAAATAAACTTCACACGCCATGGGTAATATCATAAGTGATCATTCACCGAGATTAAGTTTGGGTGGTAAGAAACGAAGAAAAGTTCAACCACATAGACAACCTTCAACGATATCGGCTACATCGACAGCAACAGCAAGTTCATCGGATTCTACATCATCATTTCGATATATTGACGGTCGAAGATTCAATGAAAATACAAAATACACCTTACCAAACGATGATGAAGAGATTGATAGGTTACATATGCAACATTACTTGCAAAGATACATATGGCAAGGAAACTTTTGCGCTCCTGTACATAATATTCTAAGGACCCCTGGCGCAAGAGTTTTAGATGTTGGATGTGGACCTGGAACTTGGATATTAGAGATGGCCTTTGATTACCCAGACACTCATTTTACCGGAATTGATATATCACCCATGTATCCCAAAGAGATTAAACCAAATAACGTGGTATTTGAAGAAGCTGATATAAATCAAGGACTTCCCTTCGCCGATAATACTTTTGACTTTGTTGTGATGAGAAATATGGTCAACGCCTTAAGTGATGATGATTGGCAAAAAGCTTTAAAAGAATTGGAAAGAGTTTGTAAACCGGGTGGATTCGTCGAATGTTTAGAATTTGAAATTCCAGGAGTACGTCTCGGACATACCACAAAACGAATGGTAGAAGCTTGTAAGTTTTTGGAATATGATTATGACTCGTTTATCAAAAAATAAAAAAAAATTTGAAATCATTCTCTAATTGTCATTCTTTTTTCTTTTGAAAATTCAGATATTCAAATAATGCGCACAAAGAATATCGATGTAACAATAGCACCACGCTTGGAAGAAATGTTAACAACAAGCACGTCATTAATGAATTTGAAACATCACGTTAAAATGGTCCCATTTGGCAAATGGGGTGATAAAGCCGGTAAAATAATGGCCGACGATTTACTTTTAATAGTAAAAGCCATTGCACCAATTCTTATACCATTATGGGGCGTTGGCGCAAGTCAATATCAAGAATTTACAAACGGATTAGCAAGAGAATTGGATATGGGAAGAGCCTATTGTAATATACATACGATTTTCGCTCAAAAATATGATACATATCATTATATTTAAGTTAAAAACAAACAAATATGTAAATTAATTTTTCGATAGATTACTTTTTTATTGATAGCAGCATTTCATAGCTTTTTAGAATTCTTTACTTCATAACAAAATAAATCATGTTCACATCGAGTGCAATATCGAATCACCGTATTATTATATTAAAAAGTTCACCGCAGATTTTTTACATTATCCCTGGTGGAAGTTTTGTTAAAAAATTAAAATGCACATGCACGGGTTTATTAATTTCATGTAATGAAAAAAAATCTTCAAGGAATGAATTTTTTACCACTGAGAGCAAGAGCGTACAACAGGTTAATTTATAACGTTGACATTCCCGCTGACCAATAAAATTTGTACAATGGCAACAATTTGGATTGAATGATGATGAATAATATTTATTCGTTATATTTATATATTTATATTTATATTTATATATATGTAAATTATGGATAAAATCTATTAATCTATTTGAAAATCTATTGTTAATATATATATTCTATAATAATTATACTGTACAGTAAATATACACTTTTTATATGAAAATACAATAATTATGGTGCTCATGATGTCATGTCCGCATGTGGCAATTTTACACGGCGCCTAGTTTACCTTTTCCTCATACGTGCGATTCTAATTAATGTGGCGTAGTACATCATTATTTTTGCGCCTTAAGATGGAGGGCACTCGTTTTGTATGAAAAATGATTACTTGATCAATAACCACCTATCAAACAATAATTCGGCAGAATATAAAGATTTGGTCGAATAGGTTGACGACATTTCTCGCTATTATGTATGAATGATTTTTTTATGTAAATAGTACATAGAAATGTAGAGAAAAGAGAGAAAAGAGAGAGAAAGTATTGGTAAGCAAAAAAGATGAAGTGGAAAAAAAAAAAGTTTTATTAAAAAAATAAAAACGGGTTTCATAAAGGAAAAAAGAAATATTAAAATTTTTTTAGAGATAGGGAAACATCCTCTTTTTTTTTGTTCTTGTTTTTGTACTTTTTTTTTTTTTGTTCCCCCTCATAATAATATATTATTGAATCTTAGCATAGAGAATTATTTTGTTAAAAAAATACCATAAAAAAAAAAAAATTCAAATAACTTAGTGAAAAATCATACACTTAATCTCTTTTTACTCCTCTTTTTTTTTTTTTAAAAAAAAAAAAGAAAGAAAATTACTGTAATAAATATATATATATTCCTTAAATAACATTTTTTTTTAAAAAAAATAATAATTATTAATTTGAAGTTTTAAATTATTTCTATACGAATTTTTTATCCTTTTTTTTTTTTTTTTTTGGTAAATCCCCTCAACTCTAATTATTATTTGCCAGATCTATTTCTTGCCTCATCCAATTGAAAAGGCAATACTACATCGCGTTGTCTATTACTATTAACGCGATTAACGAAATCCTCGAATTCTTTACTAAAGGGACGAATTCTTATATACCTGACTTCAAAGTTCTCTCCAAATCTTCTTCTCGTTTTGTCGGGTGAACTTGAACCGTTGTTTTCGGTATTGTCGTTGATGAGTGGTCGGACCATTTCAGCTGTTAAATTGGAGCATTGGGTAATTTCCAACAGTTCTAGATTTTTGCATTCTGAAATCGAAGTCCATTCTCCACAATCTTTAAAATCAACCTGATCAAACGATATCTGCCGAAGTGTGGACGTATGCGATGCAAGTGCGGGAAAGAATATTCTTGTGTAGCCCTTACATACCGATAATCGAAAGTAGCGAAGGGATCGTTGCGAGGATATTAGGGAAGCTATACATTCTCCCGTTCTTTCAATGTGCTTTTCAAAAGCGTGTCGTGACCAAAGCGTATCTATACATAAGGATTCCTAATGATTTATTTATAAGGGAAGGAGAATAACGTGCGGAAGAAAATTAATATACTTGTCGTTTATTTTTTTAAAAAAAATCATCAGTACACCTACCACATTATGACAAATTCGTCCTAAAAGTGTAAATAAATCATCTCTCCTACATGGGCCGTGAATCTCCAAATGCTTTACATTTTTGACTAAATTCATGCATTCAGGTTCTTCTAATACTTGGTACAAGTCATAATCATTCTTTAGTCCGGGATAAATCCACAAACTGCATAAACTTGCACCTTGTTGCATGGAAAGTTGAAGCAAACTTCTCATAATTAATTTTATTTGATCGTTTATATTATCATTCTCATCATCGGTTTCCTCCTCATCTGCCTCCTCATCCGATAATAAATCCCTCACCGATCTCAATAGAGATTCGTACATTAATGTACGTATATATTTGGGATAAGGGAACATTGGTTGAAATTGAGGGTGAGATGAGTTGGTGATAAAACTCAATGCCATGCTTCCTTGTCGTTGCCTATCGTAATCCTCCTCCTCTTCCTCCTCCTCTACCTCGTCTACCTCGTCTAATTCCTCTACACGTTCAATTAATCTGTCAATGTCAATTCCATTTTCGATCAAATTATCTCTGGCATTGCCATTTAGGCACTTTAAATACATTGAAGTTACCCTCATACTTTTTACGAGCCCGAAATGAAACGGCTGTTTCCATAGAATAGGAATAGCGATTTTACACCATTCCCTGTTAACCAGAATACATTGATATATATGATTTAATGCATCGGTTCTATATTCTCCCGATATTGGATCTGTTTCGGTAAGATGTAAAAACACTTCATGAAGAATGTCCGGTAATAGAATGGTCATTTTTTTTTTTTTACCTGTATTATAGGAAGTGTTTAAAGATTAAGGCGTTTAAATATTTTTTAGGAAAAAAAAAAAAAAGAAGTATTTGTTGAAAGGAAATTTTTTTTTTAAAAAAAAAGATTAAAGTTGCGGTGTTGTGAAATGATATTGTGCGCTTGAATTGGTTTAATTTTTTTTTTTAATTTTTGTTGATATTAAATTGTAAATAATTATGTATTGTTGCAAATAATTTAAAAGAAAAAAAAAAAATAAATCAAAAATCAAAATAAATGTTGCCTTTTCAATTTTTCAAGGGGGGGAGAGAGGTGGGCTGGGGATATTTTGTATTTTAATTTTTTTTTTGTTTTTTTTTGTTATTTTGTTTTTGTTTTTATTATTATTATTATTATTATTTCGTATCCTTTTATTATTTCAATTTCAATTTTTTTTATATTAAGAGTAATATATTATCCTCTCTCAATTCTTTTTTAAAATGAAATCTTTTTTTGGAAGAGATGATTTTTTTTTTTTTTCTGAAAAATTCAGGATGAGGAAGGGTTAGAATTTATATTAAAAAAAAGAACCCAAATCAAGATAATAAACAAACACCAAGAACTTTAAGGTTTTTTTTTTATTTTATTTTTTCTTTCTTTATTCAACAATCGGAATTATCGAATGTGTTTGGTCGGGCTGTATTTTTTTTGTTGTTGTTGTGGTGGTGGTGGTTGTTTGTTTGGAGTAATTAAAATGCAACCAGTATATGACCGTCGTTTTGGTAAAAGTTGATAATAACCCCCGGGAACAAAGTTGTGGCTTGTAAATATTTTTTAGGTTAATACCAAAGTCAAAAATCTATAAAAGGTTTAATAAATATGTATATTCACTTTAATGCATGGTGTCAAATGGGAAACAAAGACCTATGATGGAAAAAATAAAATAATCTAGTTTCGAGTTCAAACGCTTTTATTTTTTTCTTTTTTTTTTTCTTTTGATTAATCGAAATCCTCCAATATATGGACGGACCATCTTGTTTTCCTAAACGGATCAACAACAATTACTTAAGAATAAAGGAAGCGTGTGTTCATTAAAAAAATAAAAATGCACAGACGCTGAACAAGAGAAATTGCCATAAAGAACGGTTTTGAAGATCAAACAAATCACATGAATTTAACAGAGTTGATTCGTTTATATATCGTGTTACAGAAACAAACTGACGGTTTCCAATTACGACGATTTTCCCATTTTAAACAAGGACTTTCTCCACAACAAAGACTCGAACATGCTTACATATAATAACCTTGTATGGGGAGGGTCCCATCTTTTACCGTTATTATTAAACAACGGATTCTTGTAGTAATAATATTCGTTTGTCATGTAAATTTGACAACGAAAAAGGCAAAACAAGCAAAGCCACACCCACAAGAAACTTATGTCATGCCGGTAAATCAATGAACGATTACGATATCATCATCGAATAGCATGTGTAGAATTGTCGAAACGAAATTTTCAACCCTTTGTCTTTTTTGAAGTTTGAACTATCTACCATCCATCAAATGCGGATGATGATTGATCGCTACAAAAATCTCACACATTAAATGAGAGAAATGGTCGTTATTAGATAATCTTGTACCTTGATTATTTGATAATTAACGTTTCGAAAGTCAACGCTAACGTCTTTTGGGAGAAGAAAAAGGTTGTATCACTAAATGTCAAAATGTTGTCAAAATATTAGAGTCAGAAAAATAAAAAAAGGGGGGGGGGGAATCCTTGTTTAAAAATCAAACGGTTTGCGTTAGGGGGGAAACAAACAAAAAAAAAGTTTCCCGCCAAAATTTAAAGTTTATTCCTATAATGGAATGAATGCAATAAGTTAAAAATTAACTTTTGAGATCAAATATAAAATAAAAAACGTGCTCAAAAACTTGTTTATGTGTGAGACACATAAAAATATCCCGATGATAAAGTTAGAGATGGATAAATTTAAAAATGGATAAATTCGTTATAAAAAAAAAAGCTAAAACTTTATTCCTCCTGCCATATAAAGACAATATGCTAATATAATCAAACGGTTGTATTCATGTTGCAATTTTCCTTTCTTGTGTTCATCGATGATTCATCCAAAGAAATCTCCGTTAGCAATTTCTTGTAACATATGAAACAGGTTTGGCAAGTTTGACATTTTGACTAAACTAAAAACAGGTTTAACCTTAAATATGACGTGAAGCCTCTTCCCCATTACAACGCTGACACTACCAAAAGATAAATGAATTATTGATGTCCCGTACATTGTAATTTATAATCATTTGAGACCGTGAGGCCGTAAGCGACTAAGCTACGCAATCGAATACTTAATAGGAAACGAAGTGTTACCTCGTATCTTGCCGACGCAGTATCCTTTTTTTTTTTAAGAAAAAAATAAAATAATTCTGGTCATGTGAGCAAAATCATTGGTGACTGCGGTTAATCGGTCAATCTTGTAAAATCTCCGAGAATAAAAAGTTCAAAAATAAAAGAAAGCTTATATTACAATTTTTATTGAATTTCTGAATAACATGAATTCAAATTTAAAACAAATTATAAATTACATAAAAGGAAAATATATCGCATTAACAATTATTACATAATGAAAACTAATCTTAAAAACATAAATGATAATTATTATTATTGATTTTTGTTTCCAAGCATTTTTACCAAGAAAACCCCCAGCATAATGCAAGCTATTATAAGGATCACACACATCCAACATAGGAAAACTCCAAATGTGATTCTACATCTTGGGAGACATGGAAATAATTTGCATCTCCTTTCTAAATAATATGTAACAGAAAAAAAAAGGTTAAATCGTCATATTGTGGAAATTTCAATTTAATAAATCTCCTTACCCTTCTTTATTCGCGATTCTTCTCCCATCTGCTGCAAATGATGATGAAAAAGCAAATATTAATATTTTACGAGATTTAAAAGAGAGTAATATTTTGAAGCAAAAAAAAAACCTCGTACCTCTATTAAAGATTATAAAAAACAAACGAACGAATCGATTAAATAAGATTTTATCAAATAAAAATGTAATCGACTAAAAGCTTAAGATTTTTAAAACTCACCCTCACTGAACCCGCTATCAACTCCGCCACCAGATTTTTTCGAGACCGAATTAAGATTCTTCGATGACGTGGAAACGACATTATTGGCCTCGTTCGGGTGAACTTCGATACTAATTGAATTTTCAAATTTCACTTTTACATCCTTTCTCTCGACGCCTTTTAAATAATTCCCATTGAAAGTCGTCATCTCAAAATCTTCATCGTACACCGGAGTCAAATTCATCCTGCCCAATATGGACAATACACCGTCGACGGTCGGTCTTGCCATGGGATCATTGTCCCAACATTGTTCATATAAATCGATGTACTCTATGGGTGTGCCTAGGATAGGTTTGTCTCTTGATCCCGATAAAATTTTTTTGGCCACTTCAAAATTATGACGAAACGAAGAGAAAGGAGCTCTCTCGCTTGATATTTCATACATTAATAATCCTAAACTATATATGTCTGATCTTTTGTCACGTGGATAAGACGGATTGGCTAGAACATTAGGCTCAATGTAGGGCAAAATTTCGATGTTTTCTGGTATTGAAGCATCCATCGTTTTTGAAAGTCCCAAGTCACCTATTACCATTCTACCATTATGAACCAGCACGTTATGTGGATGCTATGATATCAAACACGAAAGGTGAATCACACGAACAGGTGAATATAACGAAAAAAAACCGAATGATGATTTACCAGGGACGTGTGCACGATGCCATGGCTGTGTATGCACTGTAGACCATTTGTTATGTCGATCGCCAACCTCATTTTATCATGCCAAGTGAGTTTCTGGTGTTTCTCTTTTAAATATTGTCGTAGGTCTCCTCCGTTGGCAAATTCCATTACCAACAAATAATCTCCGTCATCAGCTTCTCTGCTGTACCCAAAGATTGTTAGAATGTTTTGATGATAACTCAATTGATGAAGTAACTTTAGCTATTAGCATAAAAAGAAGTAGAGGGGGTTAATCACCAAAGTTGTAAACCTTTAGAGGTTGTTTATTATTCTTTCACTTGCCTTTTCGATATCTAATGTTTTCACCTTCTTTAATATCACATGAGCGTTCGCATTCCTCAAAAACGCTTTGAGCATTCCATTATTTAACGTATTTATGTCTTTGAAAGAAGAATAATCGATAAATTGCAATTGCACTTTGTTCATTTCATTATTTTCATAATCACTTGAATTACTTGAAATTGAAATTGAATTAAGATTTCCTTGGTCAGATGAATAGTACGAACTTGTGCTTGTGAAGGAAATTGCAATCTCTGCTGTTTTATTTGATTCCATAACTTAATTTTATTTTATTTTTTTTTTTTAAAAAAAAAAAAATTAAATTTCGCTCGTGCCTTTGTTCCGTTTCGTCAAACAAAGGAAAATAAAAAAAAATTAAAAAACTATTTAAAAATAATTTATATAAAATGAATGACTAAAAAAAAAAAAAAAAAATTAGATATTTTTTTTTTCCTTTTTTTTATTATTTATTATTATTTTCCTACGGAAATCTCTTCAATACCAAAATGCGTAATCACTATATATATTTATATTTTTCCTCGATAATGGTTTTATTATACAAATAAAACTAAAATTGGCCAGTTGATATACAAAATCAGGTTCGCGTCACATCAAATAGGGAAATGAAAATCTGTTTGGGTATCAAGAAATTCGTTTTCCCAATGTGCTACAATTGAAGTTGAATTAATAGTTGAGGAGCTTTTGAATTTTTTTTTTTTTTTTTTTTTTGAGTGAGTATTTTGTATTTCGTTGTATGATTATCATTCATCGGTTTTATATTATTTGTTTCCGCCAAGGTGTGTGTGTCAATATAAATTTATTCTTTGGGTGAATTTCATCCTTTTTTTAAAATGGTTTTTTTTTTTTAAAAAAAAAACAGATGTATAAAGGGGAGGTTAAAAAAATAAAAATAAAAAAAATTCATTCTAAAACTTTTTCATTGAAGCTAGTTGGATGGATCAATGTAATTAATACATTTGACTATGTTTGGCAGTTTTCCATGCTTACATGAGGAAGAAACGTAGATTAAAAATCTCTTGGCCTTAAAAGCAATAATAATCCTGAACATGAACAGGAAATCATTTATTAAAAATTTATGCATTGTTTCTTCCTTTTCATCAAAAATAAAAATTTTTGCCAAATCCGTAAAACAAAGTTGATCGATTTGACTATAAAAGGAAATAATATTTTTATAGCTCTGTGCTCTTCACCTCGAATATTAGGAATTGCAATATTATCGGTTACGCAATTACTGTTGAAATTCTAATGAAGATAACTTTGTGCGCACAAATAATATGTAAAAAGAGGATACGTTACGTTGCTTTTTCATATTTAAGCTGTTAACAATGGTAAAACGGCATATTAAATTGAAATATTATTATTACATTCCCTGATTTGGAAGAAATACATTTTATTTTAAATTTAATTTGATTTCTTTTTTTTTACCTGATTAATTATCTATGTAATAATCAAATTTAGTGACTTTATTATTTATTTTTTTATATTTATTTTCCTTAAATGAAATTTCATAATCAACTAAAAAAAAAAATTTAGAGGAAATTGTGTGGTTCAACGGAAATGAACCACTCAGATCGAAAAAAAAAAAAATTATCAGATACACTGTATATATGCTATGAAACATTATTATACATTAAAGGGATCTCTCTTTCTAGCTTCTTCCGATTGTTCCGAAGATTGTTCTGGACCAAAATTTCATACCCATCGAACCAAACCCGAATTATTTCAAACCTAAACTCTTTATAGACTATGGAAAAAAAAAAGAAATAGATTTTCATGAAAAAAGTGTCGAATTAAAAGTTCAAACAGTTGTAAGAGAAAAATCACCTTATTTTTTTTTTCGATTAGAGTTACAATCTTTTTTTCTTTTTTTAGGTCACAAGATTGAAATAAATAATAAATATAATGTGATCACGTTGTGAAATCATGATTTTAGGCATACTGCAACAAAACCAGATAAAGTGAACATTGTATTACCAAAAATTTTTAGGGATCAATATTGTTTTTTAACATAATGTCTCATTTGTTAAATGATATATATATAACACTATCCTATATAAAAATAAAAATATGAAGTTAATTTACATTAGCTAAGAATTATAGTACTATCAGAAATATTTTGAAGAAAGAATAAGGTGAAAAAATTGCTTCTTACCCTGAATATTATACAATTATTTATATTAAATTTAAGTATAACATATATCAAAAAATACTTAATTATATATAACACTAATTTTTCACTAAGTAAGTATTGACAAAATTTACAGAACTAATTTTTAATATATTTACTATTATTTTCTAAACTCTAATCTGATATTTGAAAGTACTTAACTATATACTATATAAAGCTGATACTGAATAATCAAATTCTGAATTTAAAACTTAGAATACTAAAGTATGTATATAATTTTATTTTATTTAAATATCAAAAAATACAAATAAGAAATAAGTATATGTTATTCATTTATTAATATACTTCTTTATTATTAGTCTATATTAAGTAAGCTTCTGTTAATTTGAATAATATTATAATAAAATCAGAATTATCTATCTCTTTTACTTCTTCCTCTTGCTCTTCTATTAATCTTCTTCAATAAGTTCATTACTAAAATGTTGTAATCTATTGTTAAAAGATTTTATATTATCAAATATATCTTATTTATAATATTGCTCATAATAACCATATTTATTTTTTAGATTATTATAATATATCTAATGAAAATCATATTCACAAATTAGAATTTTACTATTATTATTCAATTAGATTTTACATGTATTACAAATATCTAATTTTAAAGAACAGCTTATATTATATTTAATTGATAGGTTTTTAATATCTACTTATTAGTTTAATATAATAAGATAGTATAATATAAGTATTTTTTTTTATTTGTATAACTATTATAGAAATTTTAATAAAGTTTAAAAATATTAAACTTATTTTACTTATTATATAATTAAATTTTAATAATATATAAGAATAATATTAACTTATTTAATATGTTTCTTTAAATTTATCTAAAATGTAAGAATTAAATTAAAATTTAAAATTTTAATTTAATTAGTTTACTATATTAAAAAATTTAAGTCTATGTAATAATATTTTCTACACTTACATTATAGAGATACTTATTTGAATTTTATTATGCATATTTTCTATTGTATAATTATTAAAATTATATAAAGCTATTTTTATTGTTTTTAAAAAAAATGCTTGATATCTTCTAATAGAAAAAAATTTGATAAGAATATTAATGATATTTTATTATAATTTCTACATTTTTAACATAATATAAAAGTTTATATAAAAAATAGTTTTTAACATATTTATTAAATAACTTAATTTAAAAAGTATAGTATATATATCAAAGATTACTAAAATCAAATTATCTAATAAATTAAATATTATTTGATATTTAATATTCTTACATATATTTTCAAATTTATTTTTAATTATTGTTTTAATTTTTATTTATTCACTATATGTTAATTTTAATAAAAAATTTATTTTTCAAAGTTTTAGTTTTTTGGTTAATTTTACATACTTTTCAAAAAAAAATAAAATAAATTTAAAAAAATGAGTAATATATTAATATCATTTATTCTTTACTATTAAGTAACACATAAAAAGATCTAAAAATTAGAATAAAAGATTATATATTAAATAAGATTAAGTTTGTTAATATTTATTCTTATATTCAATAAATAAATTAATTTAGTTAATTTGCAATAATTGAAGTCACAAATTATTAAGATAAATATTATTCTAAAATTATTTTAATGCATGTATATAATCTTATATTAAGTAAAATTACTGTTTTTTTATATTAACTAAATGTATATTTTTTATTGATTATGCTTTTTTTTAAAAAAATTACATCATTATATAGTATATAATAAGTAATTTAATACAATCAAAATTAATAAGTTTAGTATTTTATTAAATCTATTGAATTTTACATTCTATATATAGAAAGTTTATTAGAAAAATAAGACTTTAAGAATTTTTTGATTAAAATTAAAATCTTATTATATTTTAATCTAATAATATCAAAAACTAAAATATAATAAAAAATAAAATTTTGATAAATACTTCCCAAAGTCCCATTTTTCTAATAAATATTTCATATAATTTATCAAAAATTTCATAATATTTATTGATTAAATGATAATTAATATTAAATATATCTACATTTTTAAAATTATAGATTAAAGATCTATTATAAATAATAAAAATTTATATCTAATTAGTTATTTATTTACAATATATATTACCATATGATAAGCTGTTAAAATCAACTATATCAAATCTTCTTTTTTTAATTGAATAAAAATTATCTATTAAACATATATAAAAATTATTTTAATAAAAATATATAATACAGTCAACTTTTGATATAGCGAACTCTTGATATAACGAATTTTTTGAATAAATATAATAAAAATACTCTTGTTA
>CAJVPP010001423.1:0-20080 GCA_910592005.1 Funneliformis mosseae | reverse complement strand
TATTAAACTATATTTTTTATATAATAATTATATTATTAATATTAATATTTTATTTTTTATTAAAAAATTAATACTTTATTTTATGTTTGCAAGTAAATTTGCTTGCATCACAGATGAAAGGATACCAATAAAATTTGAGTTCTGCAAGTTTAATTAAAAGATGTTAATATTACATAGGTAAAAATATATAAATATTACTAATAATCAGTTAATCTTCGGGTATATCTGAGGTTAGCTGTGAGATTGGAGGGATGATTTCTTATGATTAGGATCAGAGGATCAATTATAAAAATTAAAGTTAGCTGGTATTATTATAAGAGAAAAAAAAATATAAATAATATTGTAAATATTCTAGTGGAAGTGTGGCAATTTTAGCTAAAAGTACTCAATATAATCTATTTAAGTATTTTCAGTCACATCCTTAAGATGAAAATACCATAAATTACTAATATCATTTAGCATCTCAATTTCTGATATATGAGGTAAGGCAGGTAGGTTAGCAATTATCTTATTTTTTTACATAAATAAAACTGTATCAATTTTTTCTGAAATTGATACATGCTTTTTGTAATGTATATGATAGATTAATTTGTGAAAAAATAAATTATACTCTTCAATACATTTTGTAAGCTCACTAGAATATTAAGCAAAATCAAAGCATATTTTTTCCTTCATTTTATTATCTACTAAAAGGTTTTTATCTTTTGAAATTTTTCTAGCATATTTCATAAATTTCTTCTACAATACCTTGACAAGATTACTTATCATGAAAATCTTATAGCTAAACTATTTACCATAAAATATTTCATATGAACTACTTATCTTTTGATACAAAATTTCTTGTAATTCTTTGATTATATTTCTATAGACGTATTTATAAGCATTTCTGTAGGATATCATTATCTTAAAAGTAACACTATTCACTATAATATTCTCTTTTACAAATCCCTCAAATCACAATTTAACCTTGTTTTAAGCATAATTATAAATCTGCTTATTCTCATCTGGATCTTTGATTTGTATGATTCTACTTGAGAATACTAGCTCGTATTTCTTGTCATACATGATAAATCGAGCACAGAGTCAAACAATAGTTTTTTCAAAATAATGATATAAATCTAGCTTCTTTTTCAATTCTTTCACCATATCAGCAAATTCCATTTTTTCACCCTTAGTTGGCATTAATTTTCTATCATATAAATTAAAAGTATTTTTGAGATAAGTCACTACATAACTAAAGCGTTCACTAAGTACTGGAATTTTACTATCATATTTTCTTTCATTTGACTTATAAATCGCTAAATGGTTTTGTTGTCTATATTGGGTTTTTATGCATCAATCTTTATAAATTGCTTGAAATCCTATTGCTTAAAATTGGTTATAGCATTTCTGAGAACATCTTTAACAATTTTATGGAGGAAGCACTTATTATTCATATCCCTGACTTTATTTATAATCTATTCACCTATAATTTTAAAAAGCTGGGATTTACCTTATATCAGTATTGATTTCTCTTATGAAGGGTTTCTTCAGACTGAAGTTTACTGCATCTTCATAAGGGATGCCAAAATAATTTTTCTTTCTAGTGAATACTATTGGAAATAATACTTTTTTATAAGTTATCTTAAGATAATCTAATCTAGTTTTTAGTCTAAGAAAGGTGTTTACTTTATTGCACAATTTTTCCATTATGATCATAGTAATTTTGACCATTTCAGTCTAGTACTCTAGTTTTGAGATTACGCCTTTCTTAGCATCATAAGTTAGATCACATTTCTCATAATAAAAAACTAGGTAAGTGAAATATAGGGAATCGGTATTATCATATTTTATCCTTAAACTTTTCTTTTTCATGAATTCTTCAACAAGTTTGATATTTTTTTACCTAGCTAAAGTAATACTCTTGATGAGTTCAAATTTATAGAATAGGAAGTCACTTTGATCTGTCACACCATAGAATAAATTTATATATAATTTAACAGCTTTCTGCTTTAAATTTAGAGAATTGTATGTGAAACAGAACCGTATTTTTTCTTAAAAATAGCGTATATTATATCAATAAAAGGATCTAAAATTTGAACTATCTTAGTATGCTTTTTTGTATCTTCTGTTAAGGAAAAAACATTCTTAATTACACCTATTAGGGTAGATTTACTGGCTGAATCCAATCTACCTTTAACTAACTTCATATATTTCTTTTTCTTTTTGAGAAGTTTTAGCTCAGCCTTCATTTTATTTCGTATATTGAGCAAATTTTCCAATATTTTGAAAATAGTTCTTTCTAATCAGACTTATTTCTATACTATATAGTTTAAACTTATATAGGATCACTATTATATTTGAACTTGATATTGTAAAGCATTTTATTCTCTTTTTTTAACTAATCTGCTTCTGAAAGTATTAAGACCATCTTCTCAGGTAAGAGGTTATAAATTATAATTATGCTAGTATATAAAAAAAGCAAAGTTTAAATCTATAACAGGACACTTATTTTCAAGACCTTTTTCTGGCAGGAATATATATATTCTTAGAAACTTCTTAGATGATACTTTTTGATCAGAAATTTTCATAATGTATAGAATATTTTACATCTATACTTCAATGCCTAAAAGATTAGATACTTTCATTTCTATAATATAATAATACGTATTAAATAATAATATATAAGTGATTGAAGTGACTTTTCTATAATCATTTATGATACTACATTCAACTATAAGCTTCTGATAATGTAAAGCATCTATAATATAATAATTTATGATTTTGTGCATATTTTTGATGGAAAAATCAGAAGTTCTGTCCTTGATTTCTGAATAATACTCCTATAATTTGCTTATAAGCATATCAGCTTTGCTATCAAGACCACACTTTTTTAAGAAGAATTTGAGTGATGTTTTCTTAAAGCAAGAGTAGAATTGCATAAAACTTACGCAAATATTGATCGACATGCACTTGGAAAGTTTAAGAAAAGATGATTTGAAATTCAAATAGAATAAATTTTGATATTAATGGAATCTCAGTCTAATATTTTTTTGGGATCCTTGTTCACTTTCTTTACCTATTAGTTTCTTTGGAAGAAACTATTAATTAGTGACTTTTCTCTTTCACCAAAATAATTCTAAATGAGGACAGATTCAGCAGCAGCTTTCTTATATGGGTTTGCTAATATTCACTGAACTATTCATTTGAGAACATTTAATTTGGTAGCCTTTTTTATAATAAAAGGTCAATCATATCCTGAATCATTAAAACTAAGCTGGATATCTGAGGCAAAAGATTTCTAACATAGAGTGAATGCCTTTAAGAAATTAACCTAATTCTTACATATAATTGCAATTAAATGTGAGTCTAGTTTGTTTCTATATTTATTAAACATATTTTCTCTAAAGGAATCAGATCATCTTTTTAATATATAGTTATGCAGATTGTAAAAACTTAGAACATGTCATTTTTTACTTCTGAGAATTTCTCTGATTCATGTGAATTATATGTTTCTATGTTTTATATTAGAACTAATGCTTGATCACAAGTAAAAAGAAAAGATAGATTTTGTAAAGTGATTCAAAATTATCTATAGAGTAAAAGTTATTAATATGAACATAGAATGCATATGGGCAGTAATGGGATTTTATATAATAAGGAGCATTAAAATTATATCTATAATCTCTTATTAGTTTTCACCTAGAAAGTGGTATCTGATACTCTCTTACAACTTTATGATAATATGTACATGTATTATTTGAAGCTGTCTCTATTTTACATTTAGAATCAACCTTTGAATTGTAACTTGAGATGATATCGAGAGCAGTAAACCTTTCATTTTTATTGGGTGTAATAATATAGAGATATAGCTTTTTTTCGCATGGTAATCACGAATAGGATATGTCTTTATACATTTTATTTGAATTAGATTCATATTTACAGTACTCCCTTTATTATCTTTTCCAGTAGCAAGTATACTCTTTACTTTAAATCAGAATTTAGTAATGCTCGCATTGTCAGGAATACAAATATCAAAGAATACCTTTATACCAGTAATAGTTATAACTGCTTTCTGGTCATTAATGAGGTACCTATAGAAACAAAGAATATAATGAAGGGTTCTATAGATATATTCTTTGGATTTTTTTATATTGACCAGTATGAATAGGATATCTCAATGATTTGCTATCTCATCTTTGTAAATTGAAGTTGAACCCTTATCATTTCTTGTAACTAATTCATCATAGGTTAGAATACCTGTCAAGTAATTCTCACTGAAATAATGAAGTACTTGACCAACTTTTTCTTTTTTAGTCTTTAGGTGAAAAAATGAGGTGGTGTGTTGAGAAACTCTGAAAGTTTGGATTAGATCATGGTATTTTTTTCAAAATATGATAACTAAGTATACCTTCAGTATAATACCTTAGAAAAATGTTTAAAATAAAAAAAAATATTATTATAAATATCAAAAGATTAACTAACTGAAGGAAGAATAATACCAAAATAGTAGATATCAAATTCACTGAGAATTATATCTGAAAGAAAGGTAGATATTTTTGCCAGTATCACTCTGATGAAGGGATAGTTTATGAGAATAGAAGTACGTGACCAGAAGGGTGTAGTATTCATTGAAAAAGACACTAGCAAGCTCTATGCAAACAAGATAGATATATAAGACTAACGGCTTTTAAATATAAATTTTGTAATTTGCATGTAAATAAGTGCTATTCAAAAGCATATTATTACTAAAAGAAATTAGCTAAGATGCTTCAAAATAGGTAGACTCTAGAGACATTAGAGCAGGCTCTCAATAAAATGAAAATACCTGATATAATAAGTTGGATTTAAAAAGTTGTTTTCAGAAAGTTGTCTCTAGAGAAATCTTTCTGAGAATATTTAAGGAATACAAAAAGTAACTGTTTTAGCATTTTTAGATCCTCAAAAAGTCTTCTAGGTGGATGTCCCTAGTGTTCTAGGGTTTCTAGAAAAAATTGAAACTTCAAAACTTTTTTTATTTTTTAGTATATGTATATTACGCATATCATCTATATAGTATCTATATACCATCTATATACCACTCATATAGCATACATATGTAATATAGAAGAAGTTTTAATTTTTTCTAAAACTTTATTTTTACTAGAGTTACTAGGGATAAACAAAGAAAAGTATAATCAATAAACTTAAAATCCCTAAAAATAATACTATAGTTGTCCCTAAACAGTATTCTCAAAAAATTTTCTTTAGGGATAGTCTGTAAAAAATCATCACAATTTATATCTTAATATATTTAAAAATATATCACTGGAGGTAATATAAATGCATTTAACTTTAAGACACAAAAATGGCATACTTATATTAGCGTAATAGTTAGATTATAAAATGATGCACTTCTGATAATCAAATGGTCTGATCATGATAATATATATCATATTACTAATTTTCAAATCAACTGAAAATAGAATATGAATACACTCTAATAATGCAAACTTTGGGACGCAAAATTGGCATAATTACATTGGCAACAAATAGGCAATAGTAAGGTTGCAAGATAGTGCACTTTTTTGGGTTGATCATGATAGTACAAATCACATTTTCAACTACAAATATGAAATTAGCATACATATACTAGCAACTAATAGGTAATAATTAGATTGTAAAATGATGCATTTTTGACAATTAGATAGGCTGGCCATAAAATGCATATCATACTTCTGAACTGGTGAACTAATAAAATTAACTAAATTTGCTATATTATATAGTAGAGGGTATTCAATGCTGTAATAGGATTACGTAACTAGCACAGTAAAGCATAGTATAAAATCAGCCAGAATTTTAGATATAATAATTTAGCAGAAAAGAGATTAAGGAAGCTATACCAAAGTAAACGATATGGTAGTATCTTAAAGTGATTGATGTAGTAATATCCTAAAGTGATTGATATAATAGTATTTAAAAGTAATTAATATAGTAATATCCTAAAGTATTTCAGAATAGTAACTATACAAGAAAGAATTCTAGAAATGCGAAAGCATATAAATTTGGTAATACAGTCAACTCTCTATAAATGCATCCTATATAAATGCACACCCTTTTTAAATGCACTACTTAGCTCAGTTCTGAGTCGGGGAATTAGTGCTAAATGCACCCTCTTCTCTATACACTGTGCAATAATTTTCCAATTCCGTATATATAAAATTTTTTACATAAATGCAATCACGTGACTATGTGATTATAGTCTCGATCAGAATTATAAATTACCTAATAAAATAAAGTATAGATTAATCATAATGTAACTATAAATAATATAATATATTACGTTGTGTATCACACTGCTATATATTGTTATGTAACGTGTTGCAGCTGCGGTAATGCTGTAATGTTGCAGTTTACACTTACATTCTAAGAAAGTTCGAAAGTCCAAGGGTCCAAGAATGCTGTTCCTAAAAAAGGAAAAGGAGAGGGAAAGAAGGAAAGAGATAAAGAGGAAATACAAAAAAAAAAAATAAACTGTATCGGCTCGGCGCAGTTGATCGTTTTAATTTCCACGCATGTAATTAAAAGATGATAGGCGTGGTATTTCATAATGCGCATATATCCCTGGCCGATTATTCTATATTTTTCTATAAATGCACTCCCTGTATAAATGCACACTTTTGTTTAGTCCTGAGGGGGGTGCATTTATAGAGAGTTGACTGTACACTAAAGTAGAATAATATATAGGAAAAAAATAAAAAGTTACACTTTAGTGTACTACTGCTAATAGGCAGAAAAGAGATCAGGAAAGCAGAAAGTTTCAGAAGAATATACAAAAAAAGTGTATAAAAGCAATATAGCCTGAATTAATTTGGCATTTTATGTCTCATTCTCAGCAATCAAAAGAGTCACAAAAGGTAGAATTGCAAGAATAGCATAACACTGACATTTCACATGTGTCTAATTAATAATCAAAAAGTGAGTGAATGGATTGTGATACATCTTTAACAAATAGATGGATTGCAAATTTAGCACTTTGTATCTCATCTGACAATCAAATAGGCATCTCTAAATTTTTAACCGACTATCATCTCAAATATAATAGAAAGGTAATGGGAAAGAGCTCACAACTTAAAGTGCAGTAAGACATAAAAAATTAATAATCATTTCAACTAACATATAAATTCAGCTAATATTATTTTATAATTTTAGTCAGATCTTTGGATGCAATAATTCAATATCCAAATAAGCATAAACTGATCCAAAATTGGTAAATTAATAGAACTACACTAGCTTTCTGCCAGTTTTACAATAGCTCTAAGATACTAACAGGTCATTACTATAATGTTAATTTTCAAAGATTGGTTAAAAATTATATCATAGTGTTAATTAAAATCTGATCCGCAAATTTACTGTGCCATCTGATCATAATATGATTTTTAGCAAATCAATGTCGGTCTAGTATCTTAGTTACAAAAAGATCACAGAGCAATAAAAACAAGCAGATAGTTAGAAGGTAATAAAAAGAGAACAAACCAATAAAATCAAGTAAATATTTATAAAGCAATAAAAAGATTAAAGAGTAATAAAATCAAATGAATAGTAATAAAGCAATAATAAGGTCATAGAATATGAAAACAAGTATGTAGGTAATAATCTACTCATAACTAAGTAATAATTTAATACAGCTAGGTTGTAATATATATATATATTGCAATTTAGTCTGCAAAAAGCTTTATTTTAAAAAAGCTTTTTGATTATTCTATAAACTCTCAATCATTTATTTAATACCAAATATTGATATTTTAACATTATTTAACTTTAACCTCAATTGTAATCCTAAATACAAAATTTTTACTTATGAATCTTGTAAAAATTCTTTACAAGGTTCTTTTATCCTTACTTTTCACCAATATTAGAAGAAATCACCTCTATCCCTTTACATAAAAAAAATATTTATCACTTGTTATTTCTATTGTATTTTAGAAAGAAATTTAAACAGTAACCTCTACTCTGAATATAAAAGTTTAACTGGAACTATAAGTTATTCTTATAATATCAAAATATATGTCTTATACTTTAAAACTTTAAATACTATTTTAAAACTAAATGATAATACTACTAATAATTCAATAAAATAATCAACCCAAGATCCAATCCTATAATGAGCTACTATCTAGTTAACTTAAAATAATTCTTATCTTCAATCCTTTACTAACTTATTAACTAATATTTAATAATAAAATATAAATGAATCTTTTCTAAAAGTTAAACATATTCTAACTAATTCTAATCCACTTCCTGTTAATCTATGTGATTTAATAATATTAAACTATAACCTTTCTAATAAAATTTATAATAAAGATTTTTATTATATCAGATTGATAGCAGATTTTATTTAAGAAGCAAATAATTTAAGGATCCTTATATTAAACTATAATTTAAATCTAGAACTTCTACTTTTTTAGACTTTTTCACCAATAGAAAAGATCACTTTCATGACACATCAAATTTATTTAATTCTAACAATAAAACCTATAAAAAATATATCTAATAATGTTTAATAAATTTAGATTCTAAATGAAAACTTTATCATCACTAATTCTTGTAATTTTACCTATAACTGAAAAAGTTAAAAAATCATTAAAATACCTAAAAATTATTTTAATAATTTCAATTCAATTCTAATAATAAATTTAATTTACTAACAGTAAGAGATCTACTTTAACATAATACCTATTTATCATATAATATAATTAACAAATCTAAAATTATTTTTATCTCTTCTTTTATATAAATCAAAGATACTTATTTTTATTGAAAATAACTTCATCTTAATACAATGATTAAAATTTTAGATTAACAACCTTATTAATAATCTTAAGTATGACTAAAAACTATTGGTTGTACTTTTAAAGTATACTTTTTAATAGCAATAATAAAGATACCTTATCTACAAATAGATTCTTTTATTATATAAACTACTTCATTATAAATTCCAATTCTTAAAAAAAAGAGTTTTACAAGAAATTTGATCTTACAGACTTTGAAAAAATTATAGACTTCTTTGATTAAGTTAAATTTCAAAATAGAAACATCATATATAATTATTATTGAACTATTAATAAATCTATGATATTTAATGATATTTTATGATCAACTATTCCAAATTTTTTATACAAACCTAAACTTTATACCACTATTAATGAATCAGACATATACTTGTAATCACGATTATCAAAGATCTACACATTCTGGTCAAACTTGTAAGAAAGGATTTCTGCATTTTTATAGTCAAATGACTTATTATGAAGAAGATTATTTTCATTATATCTATAAATATTTAACTCAAATTGATTCTTAGAT
Organism: Funneliformis mosseae; assembly: GCA_910592005.1. Classification (NCBI taxonomy): domain Eukaryota; kingdom Fungi; phylum Glomeromycota; class Glomeromycetes; order Glomerales; family Glomeraceae; genus Funneliformis; species Funneliformis mosseae. The sequence continues at coordinate 10,756 of CAJVPP010001423.1, read as the reverse complement.
AATCTCTTATTATTCTGCAATTCTTTTACTTTGAGATACACATATGAATACCCAATATATAACTGATAAAGGATTTGCTCAATACATGTCTAAATATATTGTAAAGTAGAATTATCACATATATTTAATATTTATAAAAATAACCTTTTTAGATAATACATAATCATCTGAAAACTTACTGCTATGAAACTTATGTTTCTTCTTTTAGGTTATCCTATCTATAACTTTCTGCTAATATATAATTTCTTACTATTGAACCTCCTATCACTAGAACACATGCAATTCACAATAAATTGCCTTTTCACAAAGTAATTCATTAGAAGGATTTGCTAATTCTCTAATAACACTCGTATAAGTATCTGACCAGTTTCTATTCAAAATGTCAATACAAAAACTGGTGTGATCCGCGCAAATTAATATAGAAACACCATTATCAAACACACAATCCTATACATATCAATATCGCCTGTTGTAATAACTTTATAATCAATCCATTTTAATAATTAACATCTTTAATTTATTTTTATTTATTTTCTTTTTGAAAAAAAAAAGGGAATAAATATTTATATACGACATTTTAGAAAATTTTTTTTTACAAATGTTATCGAATGAAATAAAGTTCTTAAAAAAATGATTCTATATACATAAATTTGTTGCTTGATAAGAAATAATAAAATTTGATGATAATACAAATAATTGTCATATATAAAGATCTCCAAATAAATAGTTTCCTAATACAATGTGCCCCCAATATCATTACCTTATTGTCTAATATATAAATTATATTTTTTTTTTTTTTTTTTTTTTTATGTATTTTACAAAATCACATTTACCTTAAGTTAATTGGAGAGTCTTGTCATATTTTATAATCTATTGACCACCAAATAGTTTGTCCAATATTATCCCAACATTCCATTCACCGGTTTCCGTTTTATTATTATTATTATTATTATTGTTATTGTTATTGTTATTATTATTGTTAATTTCACCTTCCCGTACTATTGTTGTTGTATTTGTAGTTGGAGCAGCATAGGCCAAATGTTGTCGTAAACGATCTTCTAAATTACCATTATTTGTCAACAACCTTGTTTGTTTTGGCGTTGTTGTAGTTAATGGTGGTGGTGGTGAGATAGGTTGTGGAATAGTGGGTGATTCATCAGATCCAATATATTGTATGGTTGTTGAAGTTGGAGATCTTATAGGTGATGATGCGGATACATCTGCCAACAAGCCCCTTTCATTACCATCACCGTGACGATTAACAGACGCTGATATTAATCCATTTTCACTACTGGTTAATCGTCTTTTATCATGAAAAGGTTCTGCACTAACGTTCCTACCAGTCAGTGTCCCGAACTTCTTCTTCCCACTTGCGCTGTCCACTAATTTCCCGACTTTCTTCTCTGCTATATTCTTCTTCCCTAGTATAGTATCGTTCCCACCACCACCTCCTCCAAAAAAAGAAACAACATTCCTTCTTAACATTGAACCAACTGTTTCATTATTATCCCTTCTCTTTGAATCTCTTAATGTGTTTGGCGCGTTAGTGTAAGATTCCAGATTCCGATCCGCAAAATATGAATCCTCGGCAAAAGTGTCAATGCTACCTACAGATATATCGCGATCATGCAAAAAATCTACTGATAATCTTCGACTATGATGACGAGCAGAAGTTGGTGGTGATTGAACTTCTTTAGATCCTCCAAATAATACCCGACTAAAGTAGGCACCAATTCCATCGTCACTACTTTGACTATGCCTTCCTCTTTCTCTCATTTCCATCGTTTCTTCTTTTCCACTCTGCAAACTTCTGTCAAACTCTTCTTCCGCTTTCCGTCGACACGCTTCAACTTTCTGAAAGTATTCAACTTGAACTTCATTAATCATCATCCGTAACTTGCAAACTTCAGTTAAAAGGTCTTGCATGAAATGCGTTAATGGTAAGAAATTTTCGGGAGAAAATGTGAATAAATCTTTTTGACTAGAATTATCATCGGAACTATAACCTCCATGACCTTCCTTTCCATCTGTTTTAATTCCTTCAATTTTGCGTAAATCTTCAACCCATCGAAATCGTTCCCTAAGATTTTCAACATCTACTAAAATGTTTTCAATTAAATTGTTACTTAAACTGCTTAATTCTAATATATCAAAAGTTCTCTTCAACCGACGGTTCAAAGCTAAAAGGTCTGTGCCTTTAAGACGATCCATAATAGAATTGCCAATATTAAAGAGTATTTGGTATGGATTTTGCTGTTGCGGTGATTCAGGTTGGTGAGGGTCGGCTTTACCTTCGTTAGGGCTTTGAACCATTATGGAAGGTACATGGAGTGAAGGACGTCGCGTTGCCGTTGAAGCATGACGAGAATGGGTAGATTTTGCTGAAGTTGTTAAACTATTCTCAACTTCATTAGCAAAAGCGGCAGCTTCAGCAGCGGAAACATTAGCTTCATCGACCAATACTTCTTCAACAAATTCTTTAATAGGCGAATTCGTTGAGTCCATCCGACTCTTACCCTTAACAGTTTCAACATCACTACTATTATCTTTAGAGGAGATGTCATTTTCTTCATAAATATCCCCACCATCTACATTACAAAGTTGTTCTTTTGCGACACCAGCGCGCCACATTTCCATCATTTGTTTACGTTCTATAGGTCTTAAAGTCGCAAATTTTGGATTCTTGAAAGCAGGTATTGAAGGTTTTGTTGAAATATTCTTTAACTTTGGATTCGCGGCGGGCGAATTAGAAGATTGAGATATTTTTACCGATAATGAAGATGGGGTAGCAGCAGATGCTCGACGATTGACAGCCAACGGTGAAGATTGTGAAGGTTTGTGCTGTTTCAAACCAGGAGATGGTATGGTTCTTCCACCACTTGCTCGTTTCGCAGAATAATTTGGAACTGAAGTAGCATGATGATAAGAGAATTTAGAATCACTTTTCCTTTTAATAATACCACTCGGAGGTTCCCTGGTTATTGATTTGTCACCTTTTAGTTCATCTTTAGAATTTTCAGCAGCTGATTTTTTGAGACTGGCAGATAATAAGGAGACATTTTGTTTTTGAAGTGAAGTATTTTGAACTGGTAAAGAAAATGCTCGCATCTTCTTTTTTCCTTGACTTTTAGTTGGCTTCGACTTGGATTCCTTCTTTGGTTTATCCGAATATTTTTCGTCTCCCTAATGTTCAATGAATGCCAAAAATAAGAAACCAAAGGGAGAAGAAAGTGTCTGGGATGAGGAATAAATACCAGAATTGGCTTCGGTAAACTCAAAATTCAACAAACTCCAACAAACAAAAAATAAAACCCAAAAATACGCTTAAATTATCAACAAGTTTCCCATTCAGAGAAATAAAATAAATGACAAACCTCGGGGTTTCTTTCTTCACCACTATCATCACTGTATATAATATCGGATTCTGAAGTTTCATTATAATTTCTTTCATACTTCTTTTCGGTGGTATCGGATTGAGCACCATCCTTACGTAGTTCTTCATCCTCTTCACAAATTTCAAAAAATGCTTTTTTACCTTTCCTATTACCGCTACGTTCAGACTTTCTAACACCCTTATGTTTTGTCTTTTTCATTAGATATTTTTCGAGTTCTCCAAATACACTACTTCCTCGAACTATTTCCGCATTTTCATTGGGGTAATGATAGTAATGATGATGATGATGATGCTGTAATGGATTAGAACTAGATAATGCTGAAGTTGAAACAAGCGAGCCAACAGGTGAATGAGCCGAAGGATCTACGCCTAGGCTATTGAACGTATTATAGGAAGCATGACTAAATGATGATGATATAGGAGACATATGAAGATGGATTGGCTTAGTGGAAGATCCAGATGGAAAATTTGAACCTTCCCCATTTTCTTCAACTTCAACATTAGAGGAATTCTCGCCTCCAGTTCCCATTCCCTTTTCATCCAACACATGTAGAGGAAAATTTGGTTTAAAAGGAGAAACAAATGCAGCGGAACTTGCATAACTAGCAGGATAAGCGTAACCAGTTGTACTTGCAGTTTCCATATCTTCAATACGATTTTGTAAAGTGCTAAGTTCATTTCTGGATTCTAATAGAAGTTCACGATATTCAGAATTCTCGGATTTTAATTTATTATTTGCAGATGAAAGTTCTTTAATTAATGCGATAAGATGGTTATTTGCTTCATTATTTGAAGGAGAGGACTAAATAAACAAAATATATAATAAAATAAGATATAATACGCGTGTGTATAAAAAATCATTAAGAAAATTTGATTACCTTATAATTTTCTTTGGTTTCACGAAGCATAGCAACGGCCTCCAACTTTTGTTTCGATTTTTTTGTTTCGATTTGTTCCTTTTTTAGCTTTTCATGTTCACTATAAAGTTGGTCTATGAATGAATGAATGAATGAATAAATTGATTATAATCTATATAGTTAATTTTTTTTTTTTAATAAAAAACCAGATTTGAAATGTTTACCAAATCTATTTTTCAATTGTTTAACACTCATTTCAGCTGCAAGTTCCGATTTTCGAGAAACCGCTAATTCTTGTTGTAAATCTTCCAATTGTCTACTTAGCATTTCTTCCCTTTCCTCACTTCTCTCTCCTTTAATATTACTGGCCATTAATCTCTTGATCTCGTTGTCACGTTCTTTTAATTCTGTATTTAGATCCCGAATCATTGAATCATGTTTATCAAGAGCGGTTACTAAAATACCATTTTTCTAACAAAAAAAAATAAAAAGGAGGTTAGGTTTATTTTGATATGATAGCGTTATTTTATTTTAACAACTTTTTTTACCTCATCCAACAGATTTTTCTGTCTCAATGCGTCATCTCTTTCTCTTATTAGTGCCCTTTGCGTGTCTTCAAGCTCGAACACTATGTCCTTGAGCTCTTGAACACTTTGTTCCGAGCGCGCACACTATATGAAAAATAATGAATGAGACATAAATTTCCAAATTCGGTCACTGTAAAGTTTTGCTAATTTTTTTCAAGTATACCTGATTTTCTAGTGCTGATCGGAAATTTTCCATTTTTTTTTGATCTAATTCATACTTTTGTTGTTTTTGTAAAAGAGCTTGTCCAACCTCTGAAAAAAAAAAGCATATAATGAGTTTTATTAATAACGATCGTTACGATTACTTTATCTGATCAAGATTATTTTCTTTTCTTTTCTTTTTTTGTACAATGAAGAAAACCTCACCAGCAGCTAACCTTAACTCATCTTCCAATGAACGAGCGCTTCTTTGAAATGCTAACTGGTTTTGACAAGTTTCTTTTCTACAACAACATTGAAGAGGTACAGGAGATCTAGGAGTAGGTGAAAAGGTCTCCCAAAAAGAAGACCCAGAAGTGTTATCAAACCGAGTCACACTATTTAAGCGGGATCGCGGTGCTGGTGGATTAATACTTTCGTCGTCACTATTGGATTCCGTCGCCTGTTGAGCTTGCTGTGTTGACAACAATCGACGAGATAAATCTGTGGGATTTGGTACAGAGCCGCCCAGCCTTGCGGTTGGGCTGCCCGTACTATGGTATTCCATATCAACTTTTCACCAGGTATAAAATATCAAAGATTGGACAAGAGTAGGTAGAAATTTTATTTAGGGTAAATTATGCAGTTGGGTTTGTGGTAGACAGAAACACTGAGAGAAACTGTGAATCTATCACCCCAACGCTTAAAAAAAAAATAATTTTTTTTCTTTTGACTATTTCGTCCCTTCACGATATATAATATCTCTTCTGTATTGAAGGAAAAAAAAAAAAAAAAAAAAAAAAAAATTTGGCTATTTTTTACAAAAGGTAGAAACATAGGGATTTTTGAACATTCTAAGTTGCCAGATTTGCTTGTGGAACCGCCAACTTCTGGCGCTATAACAAATAAAGTCATGGACTGAACGGGAGTCTCGTTCGGTTGTTCAGGGATAATGTCACACAACCCACATTTTTTACATGGTTATTTAAAAGTTTTTGAATGAGGTTAAAAATCTCGGATTTCGCCTCTATGTCCCATATTCGTCCTTCATTTTGTAACACTAACATCGACATCATACCATTAAAAGAAATTTTAACCCCAAATCCAACCTCCTTTTCTATTCGTCGTGTAACATGTTTGATTTCAAAAAAAAAAATTTTATTTTTTATAGTTTGAGATATAATACAGATTTGAAGGGTTTTTATTTAGAACCCTTTAAAAAAAAAAAGAAAAATTATAAACATATTTAACTGCCTTATTGAATTATTTACTATTAATTGGAAAATGCTTCATGTGCTTTTTTACAATTTTTTAAATTGTTCTCAAGATCAATTGTATAACACACAAAAGTTGCATCGACTCTGCAAGATATTATAAAATTGTTAATAATTTTGTAAATAATAAATTAATTTAAACTAAACAACTTACGTGTTCATCATAATGTGTGTATAAAACTGCGAAATATAATAAGGAACGATGGAAGCTATAATTCCAACAACATATCCATATGGTGATTGAAGTGTATGTGTAGCATATATAAAGGTAGCAAATCCACAGATAAGTGCAATGATTAGAGATCCGATATATAGAATCGATTTGGCTGCATAGTCTGAAATATAAGACATGTAAATGGTCAACAGGATATTTTAAAGGAAAAAAAAAAAATCTCTAATTTATTAGAATTCTCACCGCTTACTAGTCCAGAAACAAGATTACCACGAAATAACTTGGTTGTCTTATGTGCTGAAGAACAGAAATTCTTACCATACATGCCTACGTAAATTAAAGTGTAATTGTTCAAATTGTCTATGATACCATCAATGAATGTCAGAACCCATGATAGACAACAAAGAACCGAGCTATTTTTGAATTTCTGTATTTAAAAATAATAATAAATAAACTTTTTTCACAAGCGAAATATACTTTAATTTCATTCTTACTTTTTTCAAAAAATCGGTAAAACTTTTAATTAATTGAATAGATGCAAGAATAAGCCCTCCAAGACAAACTGTTCCAAATGAAACTGTCGTTGCGTTCAAAAAGGATCTATCTGTTACTTCCTTATTTCGATCTGAGTCATATAAATCATCATAATCATTCCTAAATAAAAAAAAACCAATATGAGAATCTTATTATATTCAATATTCAATATGACGGGAAAATTGAATATATAAATCATATGATTATCCTAATGTAATTTTTTTAAATACCTATAAAAATACCAATTTGATACAACTCCAGATAAAGTTACTTTTTGAACATTACTCAAAACAGCGGAAGTCCATAAATACATAAAGATGAAATACAAAATGAGTAGATATGTATTTGGCTCTAACTTCCAAATATCTTCTAAATGCAAATAACATAATCAATATAAAATAAAAACTAATTATATAATTAAAAATATAAAACAATAATAACCTGAAGCAATCTGCACCATATGTCCAACTAGAAATACATGACTAAATAAATATAACCATAATATTGTAAAGAAGACATAAACAATAAGAATCTTGAGCGAAATCCAAAACATTTGCGGATTATCTCTAACTATATCGATTGCTAGTTGAATAAGTGTTATTGTCCTTTCGATTTTTTTTCGGTGAGTAAAAAGAATTATTGAATATACAATGAATATAATCAATGGAATAAATGATAACACCGCAAGTGCATCATCCTGCGGATCAGGCTTCTCTGAATCTCGAAGAGCTCCCGAAAATGCTTCAACTCTAGTCCAAACGAACATCGCGAAACAAATGAATGGAACGGCTGTCAAAGTTCCCCAAACTATGATCTTGGTAAATGAACGAAGTAATAATATCCATATTACACCCATAATTAGAGAGAAAAATAAGGCAAATAAAAGTGGTCCAACGCTATCTTGGATGACAAAAAATACGGATCCATGTGAATAATCCTTTAAGATGTATGACTATTCAAATGAAATTCATTTAGAAACGGTTAGGAATTATATTGTTATTTATTAGCTTATTAAAATCATAAATTTACAAAAAGAAGTTACTTACATTGGTTGTGAATATCAGAAATATACCAATAGCTAACATCATTATTAGTCCTATACAAAAAAGGATCGCAAATGCTGGATCTTTATATTTTCGGTGTAAAACGCATGAAAGTAGATTTGGCGGTATCTAAAAGCCCCGTTATTTATTGAGTAAACAAAGTCGATTTTTTTACTTCAAGAATAGTATAAAAAGATTCTTACCTTTTCTGTGAGAAGAAGTTCCTCCGAAAGTGGGTTATTAGTAGCTTTAACTGTGTGATTAGAAGGAATGTCTAGATAAATCTCTGCCGCAGCCTGCAATTGTAACAATGTAAGTTTCAAAGGTTTGACAAGCAAGAGTATATTTCTTTCTTTACCTGCTTATTGGAATAGAACCTAGGAGATTGTACAGATAAAAACGCTGCATCAGGCCCGTTCTCTTGTTCGTCTTCGTCCTCATATTGATTATACTCTCGCACCTGAGAGGTTTGAAGGGATATTGACTCGTGAATTTCTGCTTCTGTTGGTAATGTTGCTACGGAGTAGAATAATGACGCGCCTGGCTCTTCAGAGGCTTCCGATGTGACAGAATCTCTGTTAGTTTTAAACCACAAATCTTTTTTATATTGAGAAAACATGGAAATATCGGTTTGGTTTATACGCATAATACATTTCTCCGTGTATTATACTTTATTTTACCATAAAAAATCCACACGTGATATGATGTAATGGTGTAATACAACGCACGTGTTAAATAAATATATTTTACAGTTTATAAAAATACATTGAATTGAATATACATTTAATCTAATTTCAATCTTCCTCCCCATATTCCGCTGTAAGCTCACACATATGATGAATAATTCTAAACGGAATAACCAAGTCCAAATACAATTGCATGCTCGCACCCAAATATTCGTCTTTGCTCATTTGTTTCATCAAATACCACGTATCCAAAATGAAATATAAACTTAAGATCCATGCAAAGGAGAATGCCGGAATCAAATCAGCAAAACTGAAGAACCAAGGATGAAGTATAAAGGAAGCTATAAGAATCATCACCGAGGTAATAATTCTATATAAAATGATAAAGATATCCATTAAGAAAAATTACCAATTAAAGAAGATAACAAAATAAATAAATATATATATAAATACATGGGTTCTTTCGCTCTAAACTTATAAGATGTTTGATACGTAAATGCAAGCACCGAAAAGCTCGCCACCAGCATCAAAATTAAAGTATCGAGTACGAAAGTCAATCGAAGAATAGAAACTAATATGATAGAGATAATTCAGTTCATATTTCTAGTCGAGATATAATCATATTATTAACTTACCAAGAAAACCGACAACATAAGCGTTAAAACAAGTATATATCATGATCAAATACCATGGTGGTTGGAAATCATCGTTGGATTTATATGTTAAAGCAATCAATAAAATAAATGTTATGCCAATTGAAGCCCACCAAGTCCATATGCTAAATTCATATAATTAATTATTAGTAACAATTATTCATTGATTAAATAAAATAAAATAAAACTTACTGTCTTTGAAGGAAATGTCTCCAATCATACATATAGATAAGTAAGGCTGTTGTAAAGGTAACTGCGACAAGTTCACTAGTAAAAATTACCCAAACCTTACGAACGAATGCTATAGATAAATGAATTTGTTAAACGTTCAGTTATTTTCAAATTTTAACTGCAATCTAATTCAAACAATACCCATTTGAACAGATAAACTAGATAAGAATACTGGTTTTCCAAAAGGATATAATGGGCTGCTCTCGTCATCTGTAATGTTTTCGTCAAAAGTTTGGACACTTCCTGTAGTTGGGTGAAAGGTTTGATAAGACATTACTAGAGAGAATGTTGAAAATTTTTTGGTCGATTAATTCTACTTATCCAATAAAACGGCATCAAAAAAAAAAATTTCTTTTCGTAATTTTGACCGGCGTTATATGCAACCTGCTGGCATTAAGAAATTAATACAAATACAGTAAGAAAATAATTTTTAAATTAATGTTAAATCCGAATATAGTTAATTTTAAAAATCATATTTAGCAATTTATATAAAATAATTTTAAAATAAATTATATTTTCAAATAGTCTAATAATTTTAAATGTTTTTGTTTAAAAAAAATTATATATTTAGTTTAAATAATTTATTAATCAATAAATTACATAAAATAAATTGTATAATATTTTTTACCTAACTTAAATAGATTGAAATATTTAATTAATTAAGTTATAACTAAAGATGACACTATAACTAGTTGTAATCATGTGATGCTTATTTGTCATCAGTTACAATTAATTGCAACTCAATTTTTATTAATATTGTAATTAGTTACAATCTTATGATGCTTATTATTACCAATTGTAACTAGTTACAATAGCCCTGTTCAATTCTAGATCAGACTGAATTGATCGCAAATTTGTGTTCTTAGATAATTGATTGTTTATGCGATCAGCAGTAGAGTTCCGGATGAGTTGAGTTAACTCACGAGTCAGATAAGCTGAGTCGAGTTCAAATCAAGTCGAGTTGGTGTTTTTTTTGACTTAATGATTTGCGAGTCAAGCCAAATTCGAGTCAAGTTAAATATTTAACTCGACTCGATTTAAACTCAACTTGATTCGAGTTGACTCGAGTTGACTTGAACGATAAAAAAATCGTTCAAGAAGAACGATAAAGAATCGTTCGACTTGAACGATAAAAAAATCATTCAAGAAGAACGATAAGGAATCGTTCGACTTGAACGATAAAAAAA
>CAJVPP010001422.1:0-20084 GCA_910592005.1 Funneliformis mosseae | reverse complement strand
ATTTGTGGTTGATGAGTTATAGCCGTTCAAAGGTAACCAATCACACTTGCGTTTCTTTTGGTAGCCACTGTATATTATATTTTTCAATTCTATAAAAGGAGAAATACCTTAGTCTTGAATTTTTGACTCAATCTATCTACCTATAATATTAATACTAGAAAGTGAAGCAGTTCTCTTAGAAGGTTTCATAAAGACTAGACTAGCTATTAATATATAAATTGATTGATCTTATGCAATCCTATTTTTTTCTTTACCTTTTCAAATCTAATAAATATATTTCTGTAATGTATTATATTTTCTTTAGTTTATCTAAAACTTTAGACCTTAATCTTTTATAATAGTGTTGCATAATAAAATTGTAATTAGCTAATAAAAATGAAAAGGCATTACATTTTATACATTTTCTAAATATAATAATAATATTTTTATATTTAATATAATATTTCAAAATAATTTATTAAATAGAATATTCAGAAAGAATATATAATTCTAAATATATAGAATATACAGGATATATAGGAAGAATATATTCTAGTTAAATAAAATATATAAGATATATAGAATATATAGAAAAAATATATTCTGATTAAATAGGATATATATGATATATAGAATATATAGAATTTTTAAAAAGAATATATTATTTTGAATATATAGAATAAATATATTATTTTAAAAATTTATTCACATATTTTTTCTATCATATAACTATGCTAAAGATTATGTCTAATATGCATATATTAAAAAATATAAAAAATAGAGAATATTAGTTGTGAGCAAAAGCTCAAAAAAATTAAGATTTACTATTAATTTTAATTCTGAAATTAATGATTTCAATAAAAAGTTACTAGCTAAGTTTTTAAAAAAGAATTATACTTATGTAAATATTGGTGATAAAATTAGCCAGCTAAATGTGATTAATATTATACTTATGTTCTAAGTTATTTCTGAATACAGTTAATTCTTGATATAGCGAACTCTTGATATAATGAATATTTTGAACAAATATAATAAAAATACTCTTGTTATAGTGAATTGGCCAATCAAATCTCTTAAAATCTTCATTATAACCTTATAGCAAAGTTAAGGTCTAGGAAATAGAATTCATTATAACAAAAGTTGATTGTAGATGTTTCATATTGAACTTAAAGCCAAATATTCTACTAAAATAAATCATTTAAATCTTCAATTAAATCATTAAAGAAAAAGGGACTTTAACCTAAAAAGCTTTATCTTTTAATAAAATTGAGATTCTTATTCTTGAAGCTAAGATAGGTAAATTAAAAAATAAGTTAGAAAGTCTAAACTAAAACAGATAGATTTTCATTATATACATTTTATTATTCAGATATAATAGGTAAGTCAATAGAAAATTCTCTTAAATTTGAATTAGAATAGATAAAAGATAATTTAAATTTAAAAAAATACAAAATGAAATGTATAAAAAGAAAAAAGTGATACATAAGATAATCAATCAAAAAATATATACTTTATTTTTAGCATAATTATAATTATTAGAGAAAAATTCTTACCTTTAAGGATTAGTATTAAAGAAAAATAATGAAATGTAAGGGTCTAATCTCTATAAGATTTTTAAAGAAATCAATAATCAACTGAGAATAATCCTCTCCTTATGAATGATTCACTATAATTTTTTTTAACTCTGTAGAAAATAATCAAAAAGAGATTCATCAAGAAGAAATACTAATTCCTATAATAAATAATCTAATATTATTTATTAGATGATGCAAAAGTAATACTTTCATTAATAGCTACTTCTATTATTGAGAACTTCTTAATATCACTGATGATAACATATTCTATACTTATCTTACTACTAATTGTAATTATATGAATCATAGTTAAGAAAAAGTTATAGTATATGTAGAAAAAAACAGATTCTTATTTTCAAAAAACCAGATATTAATAAGTATATATTCTTTATTTTTCTTTGATTCTGATATATGTAAATCTAGTTGCAAAATTAAAAATAAAATTAAAGTTAACTGGTATAATTGCATAAGAGAAAAATATGCTATAAATAATATTATATAGGTTTTCTTAATCAAAACAATCACATTCTGCTAAGAGTATTTAATAATAAAATATATCTATTTTATACTAATTGAATATTTTGATCTATTTTTGCTTTGCATTTTCATTATACTTTTGCTTATAACTTCAAGATGAAAATGTTATAATATCTAATATTATCAAGTGTTATAATTTCTGATATATAAGATAATATGGGTTGGTTAATAACTATCTTATTTTTTTGTATAAAAGAAAGTGGACTAATTTTTTCTAAAATGAATTATATTCTTTATAATGCATATAATAGATCAATTTGTGAAAAAATATATTATACTCTTCTATACATTTTATAAGTTTATTAGAATATCTTATAAAATCAAAGTATATTTTTTTCTTTATTTTACCATCTATTAAGAGGTTTTTATTTTTTATGTTTTCTAGAGTATTCTATAAATCTCTCTTATAATATCTCAATAGGATTTCTTATCATAAAAATCTCATAACTAAACCAGTTACTATAAAATATTTCATATAAACTATCTATTTTTATGAAAGTATCTCTTATGCAATTTTAATTGCATTTTTGTAAATATGTTTATAAGTATTTTACAGGATATCATCATCTTAAAAGTAATACTATTCACTATAATATTCTCTTTTACAAAAGTTTTAAACTATGACTAAACCTTTTTTATGCATAATCATCTATCTATATATATTTTTTATCTTATCTAAAAGAGTTAGTTTGTACTATTTATTATATATGATAAATCAAATGCAGAGATCAAAAATATTTTTTTTATAATAATAATATAAATCTAGCTTCTTTTCTAATTCCTTTATCATATCAGTGAATTTCATTTTATTGTCTTTAGTTAGTTATAACTTTCTATCATGTAAATCAAAAGTTGTATCAAGATAAATTACAATATAATTTAAATGCTTACCTGATATTAGAATTTTACTATTATATCTTTTTCTCATTCATCCTATAAAATGTTAAACAAATTTATTGTTTACATTAGATTTTTATACATCAGTTTCTATAAATTGCTTAAAATCCTATTACTTAGTATTAATTATAACATCCTTAAAAATATCTTTAACAATATTATAGGTGATTAATCATTATTAATATCTATAACTTTTTATATAATCTGATCTCTTATAGTTTTGAAAACTTGAGATTTATCCTATTTTACAATAATGATTTCTTTTATAAAAAGCTCTTTTGGTTTGAAATTTAAAATATCTTCATAGGATATGTCAAAATATATTTTTTTTCAATAAACACTACCAAAAATAATATTTCTTTATAAGCCATTTTGAGATAATCCAATCTAGTTTTAACTTAAGAAAGTTGTTTACTTTATTGTGTAATTTTTATTATATCTATAGTAATTTTAATCATTTTAATCTAATACTCTTGTTTTAAGATTATGATTTTTTTTATTTTTTAAAGTTAGATTGCATTTTTTATAACAAGAATCTAGACAAATGAGATATAAGAAATTGGTATTATTATATTTTATCTTAAAGCCTTTTTTTTTACATATTTTATTACACACTTAATATTTTCTTATTCAGTTTAAGTTTGTAAAATAGGAAATCACTTTTATCTATCATATTATAGAATAAATTCATATATAATTTAATAGTTTTCTGCTTTGAATTTAAAGAATTATAGTTAAAGTAAATAGAATTGTATTCTTTTATAAAATTATCATATGATAAAATCAATAAAAGATCTAAGATTTTGATCATTTTAACACTTTTTACTATTTTCTATTAAGGATAAATATTATCTATTATACTTACTACAGAGAAAGATTTGCTAATCAAATCTATTTTACTTTTAACTTTCCTTATATAGTTTTTTTTCTTTCTGACTAGGTCTTTATTTTATTTTACATATATTGAGTAAATTTTCTAATATTTTGAAAATAGACTTTTTTGATCAGATTTATTTTTATTTTGTATGGTTTACAGAATTACTATTGTATTTAAACTTGATACTATAGAATATTTTATTTTCTCTTTTTAATTTATTAGCTTTTAAAAATATTAAACTATTTTCTCAAATGAAAAATTATAGTCATAATTATACTAAAATATAAGGAAGTAAAGTTCAAACTTGTAATAGGATACTTATTTTTAAGACTTTTCTCCAATGAAAAAACTTATACTTCTGGAAATTTTTTAAATGTTTTCAAGTCAAAAGTTTTTATACTAAATAAAATATTATAGGTAGTGTTATGATTGGGACAGTTCAAGTTCTTGAGACATTTTAGAATATATTTATATTGTAATTTTAAATAATTAGTAATTAATGAGACAATTATTTTAGACAGAATAGCTTAAGATATTCTAGCTGAGACAGTCTAGGATATTAAAAATCTTATGAAATGCTGTCTTACTACATTACTAGTTATAGACACATACTTTAGAACTTAAGAGATTGTATACTTTTATTTCTATAGTATATAATACCTATTGAATAATGATATATAAGCAATTAAAATAACTTCTTTATAATCATTTATGATATTATATTTAACTATAAGCTTCTAACAATATAAAGTGCTTTATCTATAATATAATAATTTGCTATTTCATATATATATTTAGTAAAAGAGTTTAAAATTTTATTCTTTGCTTTTAAATAATACTTCTATAATTTTCTTATAAGCAAATCAGCTTTATCATAAAAACTATATTTTTCTAAAAAGTACTTGAGTAATCTTTTCTTAGAATAGGATTTAAAACTATTATTAAAAATAAATTTGATATTGATTGAACTTAGATCTTCTATTTTTTTTTTACAATTCTTACTTAGTAATTCTTATCTATCTTTTTTACCTATTATAAATTTTTCTAGAAAAATTTATTACTAAATAGTTTTTTCATTTTTCTAAAATAATTCTAAGTAAAAATAAAATTAGCATCATTTTTTATGTAGTTTTGCTAACATTTGTTAAACTATCTATTTAAAAAATTTTAATTTAATAACTTTTTTCACAATAAAAGTTTAATCATATTTTGAATCATTAAATCTGAACTAAATATCTAAGGTAAAAGATTTCTAGCATAAAACAAAAACTTTTAATAGATTGATCTAATTTCTATATATAATTATAATCTAATATAGGTCTGGTTTATTTCTTAATCTATCAAAAAATACGACTTAGAGATATTAAATCATCTTTCTAGTATATAGTCATATAAATTATAAAAATTTAAGTTATATCATTTTTTACTTCTAAAAATTATCTAATTCACGTAAATCGCATATTTTTATATCTTATATTAAAATTAATATTTAGTCTTGAATAATAAGAAAAGATGAATAAGTTTTGTAAAGTGCTTTAAGATTATCTACAAAGTAAAAATTATCAATATAAATATAAAATGTATGCAGATAAAATTGTGATTTTGTATAATAAAATATACTGAAATTATATCTATAATCACTTATTAACCCTTATTAAATAAATAATATCTTATAACTTTATGATAATTTGTGACTATATCATCTAAAACTATTTCTATTTTATATTTAGAGTCAACATTTAAGTTATAATTTAAAATAATTTAAGAATGGTATATCTTAAATCTTTATTAGATATGATGATATACAAATACAACTTTTTTTCTGCATGATAATTATGAATAGAATATGCTTTTATATATTCTATCACCATTTTCGCTATTGGTAAGAATACCCTTTATTTTAGACTAAAATTTATAAATACTCATATTATCAAAAATATAGATATCAAAGAAAACTTCAATATCAGTAACTATTACAACTACTTTCTGATCATTAATAAAGAAATTATAAAAGCATAAAATAAAGTAAAGATTTTGTTAATATACTCTTTATATTCTTTAATATCAATTAGCATAAATAGAACTTAGCAGTTAGATAAAGCATCTTTAAAAATTGCTGATAAACTCTTATTATTTTTTATAACTATATCATTATGAGATGAAATATTATTCAAATAATTCTTACTAGAATATCAGATTACTTGACCTTCTATTTTATTTTTTTTAACCTTTGAAAGGCGAGAGCATCAAGAAATTCTGAAAGATCTGATTGCATAATTATTTTTTAAAAGATAATTTTTAGTTATATCAATTTCAAGAGTATATTATTCGCAAGAAAAAAGATTAAAATAAAAATAATTTTTTGAGAATATTAATTAATATATATAAATGGCATTTTATAATTATCTATACATTCTTAAAACTGAAGAAATATGTAATTAAGGATACTATTATTCAGAGGAATATAAGATTTATCAGAATTCTCCTAAATAAATTCCTTATAAAAAATATGATAAGTTAACTATTTTTACATATAAATATTATGATAAATATGCAAAAAATATAAAGTAAAAGAATAGTATCATCAGAAAAAGCTATCTAAGTTGACTTTGATATAGTTACCAGCAAAAAATAAGAAGCTATAAAATTTCTTAAATATAACTGAAAGTACTGATGAAAATTCTTGAATATAACTCTTAGATATGCTTTTATATAGCTTTTTGACAGTTTAAAACTTTTAAAATAAGATTTAAATAGGTGTACTTATATACAAAGAGTTATCAAAAGTTTTTGAACGATTTTTATGCAATATAAAACATTTAATTTTTAAAATTCAATAAAAAATCTATATTATAACTTTCTTTTATGAGTATTAAAAGCTACATTTTGTACTATTAAACTAATATTTAATTGGCCACCTTCTGTTACAATCACTGCCTGAATTTGTGCTGGTATACTATTTACTAAATTTTCAATTACACATTTTGAAATCGATTTCTATGCATTTTTAACATCCCTTTCAAGATTAGTAAGGGTAGGTAGAATCAGTTTTAGCATACCTTTTTAATGTATCTAGTGTTCTGCACAGATTCGGATCGATCTGAATCTAATCTGAATCTAATAGATCAGATTCAAATCAGATATGTCAGATTCAGATACAGATTCGGATCTGATCTGTCGGATTCAGATTCAGATTCAGATCTGATTTGTCAGATCTGAATTTAACTTTTTTAAAGCTGAAAAGTTCTTTTTTAATAAAAAGAGACGAATTTTCGAACTTCTTTAGAGCTGAATATTTGTTTCCTTTCATTGAAAAGGAACGAATTTTTGGATCTCTTTTAGAACTAAAAAGTTCCTTTTATTGAAAAGGAACTAATTTTCGGATCTCTTTTAGAGCTGAAAAGTTTCTTTCATTGAAAAGGAACCAATTTTCAGATCTCTTTTAAAACCAAAAGGTTCCTTTTATTAAAAGGGAACGAATTTTCAGACACTTTTATATCTGAAAACTTGTTTCTTTCATTGAAAAGGAATGAATTTTTGGACCTTTTTTAGAGCTGAAAAGTTCTTTTCATTGAAAAGGAATTTATTTTCAGACCTCTTTTAGAGCTGAAAGAATCCTTTCTTTGAAAAGAAACCAATTTTCAGATCTCTTTTAAAGCTGAAAAGTTCCTTTCATTGAAAGGGAATGAATTTTTGAACTTCTTTATAGTCAAATATTTATTTCCTTTCATTGAAAAAGAACGAATTTTTGGATCTCTTTTAGAATTGAAAAATTCCTTTTATTGAAAAGGAACCAATTTTCAGATTTCTTTTAGAACTGAAAAGTTTCTTTCATTGAAAGGAAATGAATTTTCAGACACTTTTAGATCTGAAAATTTGTTTCTTTTATTAAAAAGGAACGAATTTTCGGACCTCTTTTAGAGCTGAAAAGTTCCTTTCGTTGAAAAGGAATCAATTTTCAGATCTCTTTTAGAGCCGAAAAGTTCCTTTTATTGAAAAGAAATTAATTTTCAGATCTCTTTAGAGCCGAAAAGTTCCTTTCATTGAAAGGGAATGAATTTTCAGACACTTTTAGATCTGAAAATTTGTTCCTTTCATTGAAAAGGAACGAATTTTCGGAACTCTTTTAGAGCTAAAAAGTTTCTTTCAATGAAAAGAAATGAATTTTTAGAACTCTTTTAGAGCCGAAAAAGTTCCTTTCATTGAAAAGAAACATTTTCAGATCTCATTTAGAACTGAAAATTCATTTTTTCAATAAAGCTTTCAAATTCAGATCGAATCAGATTTGGATTTAAACTGATCTGTCAGATTCAGATCAGATCTGAATTTCAACAGATTCGTCGGATTCAGATCAGATTTAGATCCTAAAAATGAAAATCAGATTAGATCAGATTTAGATAAAATCTGATCTGATCTGATTTTGCGGAACACTAAATGTATCATATACTGTTATTTTGCTTCATCCAAAAGTTTTTACAATTTTACTATATAAATCACTATTTTTATGATAAATAATTATTGCATTATATTGCTTCACAGTTAATTTGTTATTTTTCTATTATTGTAATTATAGTCACAAGTTGCAAAAAAAAGAAAAAAGGAAAATTTGAAGTTAAAATGTTATTTAAAGTAAAATAACAAATAAATAAACATAAATGTATATAAACATTACCTTTTATATATATTAATCATATTCTAAAAATAGCGTTCAGAAAATTTTGATAACTCTCTGTACTTATTTGTACTTATAGAAGTTGAATTTCTTATACTTTTTTTTTATTTTTTTTCTAAAAGTATAGCATATATATATATATCACATATACTATATATAGTTGTTATAAGTAGTATACAATTTTTTTCTAGAAGTTTTAATTTTCATAAATACAAATAAATACATAAGTATATATAGCAAAAAATATATTCAATCAGATTAAGAAAATAAAGAAGCTATACAAAAGTATATCTAAGAGTATACCTAAAAGTATATCCAAGAAATTTTATAAGAATACTTAAAAATCAGTATATTTATTACCTTAATTCAATTTAAAGTATATTAAGTTAATATAAAAGGTAATCTTATATAATATTTTTAATAATTTATCTAGTAATCAAACTAATAAAGAAGGATAACATTCTTAATAATGAATTTGCTTAGAAAGTAATCCAGTAAAAATTCAAAATTTTTTTTAGATCATAATATTTTGATAATAAATACATTTTTAATAGGTAGTATTTAAGATATTTTTTTTTTAAAAAGTTAACATCTTTAACAGAGAACTAGGCACTTAAA
Source organism: Funneliformis mosseae (assembly GCA_910592005.1). Classification (NCBI taxonomy): domain Eukaryota; kingdom Fungi; phylum Glomeromycota; class Glomeromycetes; order Glomerales; family Glomeraceae; genus Funneliformis; species Funneliformis mosseae. The sequence goes on along the minus strand of CAJVPP010001422.1, from coordinate 10,930 downwards.
CATATATAGAAGATTAATACTATTGATATTGAAGCTAACACTTAAACAGATATAGAGTCAGCATCTGAAAATAAAAACTATGCACCTAAACATATATAAAAGATTAACATTCCTAACAGAAAATCAGATACCTAAATGAACATAAAAGGTTAATATTCTTAATATAGAAGTTGATGCCTAAACAGATATAGAATATCAGTACCTTAATATAGAATTTAATTTGTAAATAACTTTAGAATAAGAAACAAAAGAGGTAATTAGATTATAGAGTGAGTGATAAATAGATTATAAATTGATATTCATAACTAGATAATAGTTTAAATATAAAAGAGATAACTAATAAAAAGAAAAGGTAAATTATATAATAATACTCAGACTAGATTATAGAATGGTGATCAGATTATAGATATTAGATTATAGAATGATATTCAGATTATAAGTGATATATAAATTATAATATGATAATAAAATTATAAAATGGTAATAAAATTATATAGTAGTAATTAGATTATAAATTAGTACTATAATCTAATCTAAGTAAGATATCACCATATAATATAATTATATTATATAATGATATTCCACTAATATAATTCTTTTTATTATGATGAATCTTAACTTATTTTATTCCAATCTACTATAAATCTATATTTCTTTAAAGCTGATTAAAAAATATTAATATCAGTTTATAATGTTGATATTCATAAATAATAACACTTTTTTTATTCAATTTTTTTAAGATAAAGTTAAATTTTATTTTATTTTATTTATTTAATTAATATCATAAAAAAATTTATATAATCATTTCAAAATATAAATATATCAACAAAATTATACAAAAATTATTGATTTGTAAATTTTAAATAGAAATTAATGAAATAGTGATCTGATTAAGTAATAAATAGCCTAGTCATTTATAAACTTATAAAGATCATTTATATAAATAACAAGTTAATTTAAAATAATAATTTTATTTGATTAATTATATTTAGAATAATATACCTTTTTTAATATATTATATTATAAAATTTTAAGTAATAAAGAAATTTAATATTATATTATAATATTATTTATTTAATTTATTTAATTTATACGTTAGCAAAATATGCTTAAAAATATAAATATATATTTTTTAAGCATATTTTGCTTTAAATCATATTTAACATATTTATTTTTTTGTAGTTTCTTCTGATTATATTAAAATATTTTTTAATTCTTAAAAAATAGAAAATTCTTAAATAAATAGAATAACGATATTGAAACCGGATCGATTAAACTCCTTCTTGAGATCGTCCATTGATGATATACAAATTAATAATTCTAATAATCTTATACATGGGATGTAGGGGTGACCTATCTTTATGATTAACCCGTGTAAAAGTGGGAGGATATCGTTTTCCTTGAACTTCATTCATAATTTATTACTTCTTATTGAAAGTTAAGCATATGCCATGATCACATGATTGACAACTTGCTTAATTTATAAGTTTATCGCTTGTGAATGTTTATTTTTATTCAAAGAATATTTATCAACTAACTAAAAAAAGAAAATAAAAAAAGAAATAAATAAAAGACTATTTCGAATTAATACTGAACCGATTTGTCAAGTGCCATCAGGTGTTATTAACACAATGTTTCGAAAGGTAGGTACATGTTTAACCATTGTTAAATTTGGAGATGAATTTTTAAATGCGTTGACAAAAAAATTCCTAGAATTTCCGAACTTTTCGAAATATTAAGAATAAATTGCTTGTTGAGAATTTGTGAAAATGGAGATCTTCACCGCGGGAAAAAATAGATTTGTAACAATTGTCTCATTAAGTTGCACAACACAAACATAAATGAATTTTAATTTATTAGTAAGTTTAAAAAAGATGTGAACTAATCAACTTTTGAACTCGGGGAACCTCATTTTTAATAACACAACTATCCCCATATCATTCCTCACTATGTTTTATCTCTGGCGTCGTTGTATAAATACTTAAACTTCTTGACTTTCTCTACTTTCTTTTCCACTTGAAGTTTCGAAAATACCTTCGTTTAGATTATTATTTTTTTTCTGACTTGCCGGGTAATTGGTTATTTGGTTTAAACATATTTGGTTTAAACTATAAAATAACTAAACTTTATAAGACATTTGGTTGAAACCTTCCTTTTCTTCATTCACACAATGACTTCTCCAGTGAGAAATAGTAATAATTCTCCTCATAGACTTCATGCCTCTCCTTTACCTCTTGTTCAATCAACAGATAATCTAATTTCAACACCTACTCCACCTACCCCTCCACCAACTTTACTATATCAATTTCCAACCTCTCAACGAAATGCGGAAGCTGATCAACCTAACACCAGGGGTTCGCGCCTTGACTTTAAGGGCGGCGATGAAGAACAAGAGCAAAGTGAAGAAACACCTTTATTAAGGCAAAGGTACACTTCTCCGTTTATGCCAACTCCACCAATTGATCTTTCTAGAAGGCAAAATTCTGCCTCTCCTTCCAGAAAACAACTTCCAAGACAAAATAATAGTCCTCAATCACCACTATTAACTTATTCGCATAATACAACTACTAATTCTCGTCAAGAATATGTGAATTTGAATAATAACGTCAACAACTCTGATTCTGTTTTTGAGACAAATTCAAACTCAAACAACTCATACGATGAGACTGATTCAGATGGTGGCACAAATACTTTGATTTCATCGCATCGTCCTTCTAAAATACAAACAGACGTATGCTTTCCTATGCTGGAAGCTACGTCCAAGAAAGGAGTGGATTATGATGCTCTCGAAAATTATGTCAAAAACGAAAATGATAAAAGAAGAAAAGAACAAAGAAGACGTCAAAGAAGATTAAGCGAGCCAGCTTCCGCTTTTGTTAAAAAAAATTCGAATTATAACTTTTACGCTAGTTTAGAGAACAAGGTATGTCATCAGATCGTTATATTAATAATGCAATGTTGCTTGGAGAATCAAGGTACGAGACATAGAAAATCGTATGAATCGTAACGTGATTTTCCTAGCAATGTCCCCTATTCATCCATTATACTAATCAATTTTAATTTATTAGCATTCAACGGAGGCTTCATATCGATTCACATTTTATTCGACAGCTTATAGTACAGTACATGCTCGATCATTAGCCGAAATTCCATCCACAGGTGCCTCGCTTTCTGAAATGTTGAAAGCTGGATGTTGGTGGATCGATGTCTTATCGCCATCAGATTCGGAAATACAAGAATTGGGTAGGGTATGTGTCACATTTCAGAATACTATATATTTTCATTGCAATTAAATATTTTAATGCTTTTCACCTATAGATCTTTGGATTTCATCCTCTTACGGTTGAAGATATTCAAACAGAGGATACCCGTGAAAAATGTGAATTATTTAAAGAATATTATTTCATTTGTTTTCGGACTTTTGATCATGACCATTATTCCTCTACATATCTACAACCTGTAAGCCTTTATATGGTTATTATGAAAGAGGGGATCTTTTCTGTAAGCGTAATTTTAAAATAATGTTATCTTTTACATTTTTATCGAATATTAATTCCCTTTTTCACTTTTACTATTGTAAAGTTTCATTTTCGCCCAACGCCACATCCATCAAATGTGAGACGACGTATACGACAATTAAAAGATTACATAAACGTGACACCGGGTAAAATTTAAATTTATAATAATACCAGCATTAAATCATCAATCAATTAATAAAATGTTAATCGATTATTCAGATTGGATCAACTATGCAATTATTGATGATATCACCGATTCATTCGCGCCATTAATACGAACGATCGAATTTGAAGTTGATTCAATTGATGAGTTAGTTTTAATACTAAAAGAGTCAGAACAAAGCGACATGTTACGCCGGATTGGTCACTGCCGTAAGAAAGTCTTGGGATTGTTAAGATTACTAGGAAGCAAAGCTGATGTTATGAAAGGCTTGATTAAGAGATGTAATGAATTAAGATGGGACGTAATCGTTAGTAACGAAATCGTGTTATATCTTGGTGATATTCAAGGTATGTTGGGCACGTGAATTCTTTTGAGTTTTTGTTAAATCTAAATTAATCATTTATTTATTTTTTGATGTATAGATCATATAATAACAATGGTTCAAAATCTGAATCATTATGAAAAAATATTATCAAGATCACACTCAAATTACCTAGCACAGATATCCATTGAGATGACACAGGCAAACAATCAAATTAATGATATATTATCTCGTCTTACTGCACTAGGAACCATTCTTGTGCCCATGAATCTTGTAACAGGTAAGGATAATATACCTCCTTTTAGATTTATTAGCAATTAGATGTCTTATAATATAATGTTTTATTTTAGGTTTATGGGGCATGAATGTTCCTGTTCCCGGTCAAGAATCAGATGGGCTGACATGGTTTTTTTCTATATTATTATCTTTATTAATATTTGCCGTCGTTGGGGTTTTAGTAGCACATCGAACAGGAATAGTATGATATAAGATTCATCATATTCCATTCATGAGTAAAGTATAAAAATTAATTTATTTAATAATAATTTATAATTGAATAAGAAAAAATAAATATAAACCGTGAACTTTATAGATTATCATGTTAGATTTGCAATTATTTCAATGCCCATTTACTAATGTATGCGGAAGGTGAGGAAAAAAAAAAGATGTTTTTGCAGAAAGATGTTCTTTTGATATTTATAACTTGCGAATTAAAATCATGCAATTATATTGACCGGTATCAGTATTTTGTTTTAATATTAACATAAGTTTACACGTTCATGCAATTGTCAATATTATTGGTCAAATTTTACAATGATAATTTTTTTTAAGTAGATGATTAATCTATAATCTTATCAAACTGATTGATTGAAATCTGCATGTTTAGAATAAACAAATAATTAATAACAAGTCATAGAGTTGGTTTGCAAATTTTTCTCAAGCCAATTTTAAGTGGGAAAATTATCATTTGAAAGTTGTCTTTATTTGGTTAATTATATTGTGTTAAAGTACAATCTAAAAAAAAGTTATTTATTAGGCAAGTTTAGTGCATTTAATTTATTACAATAAAATTGCGTCATAACCGGTATGTTAAAATTTTTTATAATTACTATAATTGTTATTTCTGAATTATCGTTGGTATAACATACAATGGTGAGAAAAACTCGAAAAATTCAATCCAACGTAATCTCATATAATTTGTATATTATCACAATATAATCTTTTTATAAACATATTTTAACAATTTTTTAATTGGATAAATAACCATTTTCTTTATAATTTCTAGGAAATCAGGATCCGAGAAATGACCAAATCGCCGCGACCAAATGTCAATATACTGGCTTAATGTATTTTAATCTAATAACCTCAAAAATTAAAATGCAATAAAAAAAAAATCTCAAATTTGTAAAAAATTCTAGAATCTGATTTTTCTAGCAATTAATCCATATTATATTTAAGAAAATTTATCACAAATTTATTATCTGAATTATATAAATACTTATTAATTAAATTAAAAGGATTTGCCTGCTTTAAAATGCACCTATGTATATATGCTAAACTTTATTGTTTATAATTTTAATTGAATGCATCCCTTTCTTGATGCGCAGTCAATAAGATCACACGTATAATCTTTTAGACTTTTACGTAAATCAATTAAACTTCAAGTAATGTTTCCATCTCATTTTCTCTCCTTTCGCTTTCTCTTTACTTTCTGCTTTCTCTTCATCTTCTCTTATTTTATCATCAAATACTGTTATAATGAGTGATACAGAATCTATTTCAAGTGATAATTCAAACAATTAAATTTTTTCTAACAATTTTAAAGTTGTAAAAAATGGTGAATTTTCTTCTATAAATAAATGATTAACTATTAATATTGAAAGTTAATTTATCTTTTTTACTTAAAAGGTTTGTTAAATTATGAGCTTATTAACAAGGTTTCTTTATTCATAAAGGAAAATCTAAAAAAATACTATCTAAATAAAAATTCAAAATTATTATGAAAAAATTTATAATAAATCAAGGAAACTGTTAAAATTACATTAAATTAATTGTAAATGATACATTAATTCTTCTAATCAATCAAAAACAATCTGAATAATTTAATATTTATTATTATAATTATTAATGAGTATTTCAAAAGTTTGGTATCTTTAGTTAGTTAGCAATAATTAAACTTTTATTATAGATTATATCACAATAATACTTATAAAGAAAAAAATTATGTCAAATGAAAATTAAGCTAATATTATTTTAGTTTTTGATAGTTAAAAAAATATAATTAATCAAGAATCATTAAATAATGTTTGTTTTACCTTTAGATAAAACTTTAATTTAAAAAATATATTATATTAGTAGAAAACATAATAAAATAATAAAGTTATTAATGTAATATCTTATATAAAAAATATGTTAAATAAACTAAAAAAAGAATAATATTTATAGCTATAGTTAGAATAAAACAGAAAGTTTGTAAAAATAATTTTTTGTCTGAAAGTGGTTTAGTTGATTTAACTTTTAAATGATTATAAAAAACATCTGTTTCTATTTCTTTTTAATCTACCACATTTCTCACATTATGGAAAAGTATTATCATTGTAATCTTTTTTACATTCATAACAAATAAAAACTATATCAGTATAACCATCAGAAGTGTTATGAGCTACCATTTGATGAGTAGCAGAAGCAGTATCAAAATTAAGGAAAGTTGGATTATTAAAATCTAGAAAACAGAAGTTACACTCTTATTCATCTCTTCAGACTATTTTTAGAATTTGATATCTAATCTTATATTGGTTTACTTATTCTTTTGAATTACAAAAGTCTGAAACTTCTTCTTAGTCTTTTCTTTTACTTTACTTATTAATTACTTAAACTTTTACAATCTATTTTCTTTTTGTTGTTTTGGTAGAGTTGGTAATTCTTTAATTACTAAATAATCTCTTCAATTTATTTCTTGATCTTTAGCCAACAAATTATTTTCCAATAAATCTATTTAGTCTTAAAATTTGTCCATTGTAGCATCATACTTCAACACAGTTTCAAACATTTGGGCTCTTTGCAATAGAAAGGGAGAAAACTACTAAAAAAATTTTTTTTTTGCTTTATAAGCTAAATATTATTTTTTTAATAAAATAAGTTCAAATTTAATATTAACTCAAAAAAATTTTTTTTAGTAGTTTCCTCCCTTTTTATTACAAAGAGCCCAATTGTCATTTTTTCCATTTTATAGCTTTATTTAGTGCTTTTTCAGCCTCCTCTCATTTTATTTATACTTTATCATCTAGTTTATCTACTTTTGCTTCCAATTCCTCCTTTTTTGTCTCTAATTCCTTAATCTTTTCTTCATAATCTCTCTTTTGTTAATATAATTAACCATTTAGATTGCTTATTTTTGAATAACTTCTAGAATAATTACTTCCTAAATCATTTGAATAATTAATAAAACTATCTAGTATTTTTTCAATAGTGATATCATCAAATTAAACTCTTTTATAATTCTTAGCTCATTCTCTAGTTTCATTAGAATATATTGTCATTCTTAGTTTACCTTCATCCATTCTTTTTTGTTTAATTTTTTGTATCATCATGTTCCTCTAGAAGCATACATACTAATTTCATTATTTTCATCAATAGATTAACTGATAACATATCAGATTTTTAATTTAAGATTTTCTTCTTTATCAGCTAATTGCTTCTTTAAATTTTCATTTTCTTCTAATAATTATTTATTTCTCTCTTAGAAATTATTTATTGTATTTACCATAATTTTTTTTTTTTATTTATTTACTCTTTTAATATACTAATATACTTATATTCTTTTTATGAGAATATATCAAGTATATAAATCATTTTAGTACTTTTACTTTAAAGATAAAAAAAGCTAACAATATTGGTTAAAATATTAAACTTATTAATAACAGTAAGGATAAATTAACAAGTATGATAAAGTAGTGTTAACACATGACCTTATCATTTAGCTTAAAATATGACCTTTTGTCATTTGGTCATATGATCAATGGTCATTTTGTCATTTGTCATAAAATTACGTTGCATATCATATGATTTACATGACCATTAATCATATAATAAGACCTTTAATCATATGACAAGACCTTAAGTTTTATTGCAAAAATTGCAATATTACTTTACTAAAAATTAGTGATAGTTTAATTTTAACCTAAACACTTGATTATTAAGAAGTTGAGACTCTAAATTACTATAAAAAACTCTAATACTTTAGTAAATTTAACGTTTTTAATGTTAGAGATATTAAATTTATTACAATTTTGCAATATTTGATGCCTCTGACTTCAGGACTGTCAAAATATTGCAAAATTCAATGTTCTGGACATTAAAAGTATTAAAATATTGCAAAATTATAATAAATTTGACGTTCCAAACATCAGAGACGTTAAATATTGCAAAATTGCAATAAAATTTGACGTTCCGAACATCAGAGGCATTAAATATTGCAAAATTGCAATAAATTCAACATTCCGGATGTCAGAGATATCAAAATATTGCAATTTTGCAATATTTTAATATTTCTGACATTCAGAATATTAAAACTATCAATAAATTTAACGTCTCAAAATCAAAGGTGGCAATTTTGTAATAAATTGAATGTTCCATACGTCAAAGGCATTAATTTTTGTATTTTTGCAAAGTTGTATGACTGGCTGATTCAACCGATTGGCAGGTCATCATTTTATATTATTTTTCTAATTAACCAATTAAAATTAACCAAGTTGATAATTTAAAATGATAGATTTTTGATAATTGTCAATACAAATTTAAACTTTAATTTTAAAAAATACCAACTCCACACAAATTTCAAAATTTCTTTAGTTTAGTTCCTAACCCTAATAATAAATCTAATGCAAAAGCAGTATGCATTTTTTGTAGTTCAAAAAATGGAGGAGTTCAAGCAGCAGCATTAATATCAGAATATTTTACAACAAATAAAGCCAATTTATGTCACGCTCATTTAGCAAATTGTATCCATTTTAAAAATTCATATACTAGTGAAAAAGTAAAAGAAATTTAATCTTAACCAGTACTAGAAGATAAATGAAAATTAAATGAATCAAGTATATATATAATTTATAATAATAGTTATGTAAAAATAATTTTTTGTTTATAATAAAGATAATTTTATTTAATAATAAAGATATTGATGATGATAAACCTTCACCTCCTAAATATCTTAAATTTACTTCAACTATAAATAATACAGATTTACAATCAACTTTATCTAATTGGTATAATAAACCTATGTCTAATAAAGATATACCTACATTTGAAACATTGATAGTTAAAATGTGTATTTCAAATAGTCTTCCTTTTTCTTTTGTAAAAAATGAAGAAATGAAAGCAGTATTTAATTTTGTTTCTCCTGGTCTTAAACTTCCAAATCAAAAAAAACTTAGTGGAAAAATTTTATTAAAAACAATAGAAAATTTTCAAGAAAATGTACTTAAAATAGCACAATCAGATGAAAATGGATTAACTGCTACTTTTGATGGATAGACGAATGTAAAATAAGAAAATATTTAAGGTGTTGTATTAATTACTTCAAAAGGGCAACCTTTAATCTAAAATGCTAAAAATATAAGTTCTGAATGATCAAAAACTGAAGATGTTATAAGACATATTGAACAATTAATAGACGAAGCTCAAAATGAAAAAAAAATTAATATTAAAGCATTTGTATCAGATTCTGCTAGGGAATATGCTGCTGCAAGGTAAGATAAATTAAAAAAATTGTATAAAATAGTTTATTTACATTTTAATTACTAATTAGGAAATAATTAAGAAGAAAATATTCTGCAAAAATATTTCTTCCTTATATGGCATATCAGATGAATTTAGTATTTAGTGATATATTTAAAAAAAATGCAGTATTTCAAAAAATTTCTAAAGAAGCAGTCCGAATTGTTAGTTATTTTCATAATTCTACATTTTTTACAGGAAATTTGTAAGATAAACAGGAACAAATTTATAAAAAAAACAATTAAATTAGTATTACCTGGTAATACTAGATAGAATTCATATTATTTTTGCTTTTATTCAATTTTAAAAACTCAAGCTACCTTAAAGGTGATTAATTAAATTTAATTTTATTTATTTAATATTTATAGTTACTAAAAAATATTATATTTTTATAATAATATTAGTTTTTATCAGCAAAATTTAATCCAGAACGTGCAAATATTATTTGTACAAATAGTATTCCTAATAGTGCAGTGAATAAACAATCAAAAAGAAGTAATGGATAGCGAAATTACCTGATGATATTGCAGATAGTATTAATAATGCAGAATTTTGGTCAATATTATTTTCTTTACAAAATTTATTATATTCTTTATATGGATTTTTAAATAAATTACAAAAAGATACAGCACGACTTTATGAAGTAATACATTGTTTTGCATATGTCACAAAAATTTTTCTGAATATCATGATCCAGTCTTTTCAGAAAAAATAATATCTAGAATGGAAAAAAGATGAAAAAATTAGAAATAGCCACTTTTATTACTTTTTATTGTACTTCATCCATCTTATCGATTATCAAAATTTCAATCAATAGCAAATGATTTAACTTGGACACATATTGGTCAATGGTTGAAATATTATTATCTTACTTTTTTTGAAATTTTGGCTAAAACAATTTTAGCGAAATTAATTAATTATAAAAGAGGGGATGATCCTTATGATAATGATTCTTTTCTTCAATTTTGAGGAAATATATTAGATTTTTGGGAATCAACAATAGGAATTGGACTAGAACTAGCTAAAGTAGCTATTTATATTCATAGTATTTGTATAAATTCTACTTCAGTAGAACGTTTATGGTCATCAATGGATTTTTTTCATACTATTAAATGAAATCGTTTAAATGTGAGTATTAATTTAATATTATAT
>CAJVPP010001421.1:0-20085 GCA_910592005.1 Funneliformis mosseae | reverse complement strand
TATTATAAAGTATTTCAATTATTATAATGTATAATTTTTATAGTTTTAAAATATTAATTTATTAATAATACTATTTTGTTAATTTGAGTCAAGTCGAGTTTGAGTCGAGTTTAAATTGAGTCGAGTTAAATATTTAACTTGACTCAAATTTGATTTGACTCGCAAATTATCAAGTTAAAAAAATATAAACTTAACTTGATTCAAACTCGACTCAGCTTATCTAACTCGTGAATTAACTCGACTCGTCCAAAATTCTAGAAATACTAATTATTAAATTATCATATTAAATAATATTATATTTTATTTATAAGATTAAATTGGTATTTTCTTAAATAAAAATAATTAATTTTATAAAATTTTATTGTAACATATATAAGTTATTATAAAAAATAATAAAATTTTAATTATTTAAATTAAAAATACTTAGGTTAATAATATAAAATAATTATAATTATATATAAATAGTTATTTTATAAATAAATAAAAGTTTTTAATATTTTATAAGAAATTTTTAAATATAAATTAGCATAAACTTATATATAAGATTATATAAATTATATTTTATAAAATTGCATAATTTTAATTAAATGTAAGTTTATATAAGTTTAAAATAATTTATAATTAAATTATATCAATTTCTATATAAAATATTAATTATTTTTTGTTACTAATTAGTTCAGTTATTTAAACTAAAAATATTACAATAAGTAATTCTATTCATCAAAATTTATAACTTTAGAAAATTCTTTAAGTTTTACAAGTATCTGTTATACTTAAATTAACTTTATAATTTATATATCTTAGAAATTAAATTTATTAAATTAAATATAATATTAAATTTAAAATCAAGGTAGTATAAAATGTCACAATCAATTTTATATAAAAAATAATATTAAAGCGAAAGTAATTTTTATAAATTTTAACTGATTTCTTTATTTATTACTTATAAAACTTGCAAAAAATTTTAATTTCTTAAAATTTTTAGACTCTTTAAACCTAATTTACAACTTTATTATAATTAACTACTGTATTCTTCTGAAAATAAGCAATTTATTTTTACTATAGTGTTGCTTATTTTCGGGTAGTTTAATTTTAAAAAATTTTCTGATTTAATTTTTGTGATACTCTCGTGATCGCTGATCATTTATATGTTATGCGAATATACTTACGTGGAGTCGTAGAGTCTTTAAAACTAGTTTTTAAACCTGTATGCTAAGTGTAACAAATATAGCAAAAAGAAGAAAGTTCGTAAGGTAAAAAAAATTGTCAAACGGAAACGCATCTCATATTCTATAGAACAAAAGATACAAGTTGTTAAGTATGCAAAAGAACAAGGAAATAATAATGTGGCAAAATATTTTAATATTGATCTTAATATAGTAAGACGTTAGGTAATAACAAGCTTGAACTGGGATTTTGAAACTAATGAAAAAAGCAAGCGACTCAGTTCTGGTCAAAAATCTTTTTTTTCTGAGGCTGAAAAAAGACTTTATAGTTGAATCATTAGATAAAGAAAGTAAGGCTTAACTGTATTATATGCAATTTTACGAAATAAAATGGTGGAAATTTTAAAAGAAATGGATATGTTAGAACTTTATGAAGGTTTAGCAGAGAATTTTAAAATATCTCATTGGTTAATAGCATTTTTAAAAAGACATAGATTAGCATTATAAAGACGTATAAGGATATCCCAAAAGCTTCCAAGTAACACTCAAGAACTATTGAATAAATTTTATAAATTTATCATTCGTCTTAGGCTCGAAAAATCTTATGAATTAGGAAATATTTTTAATATGAACGAAACATCCGTTTGGTTTAATATGGCTGATAACTTTACAATAAATCAAAAGAGTGAAAAAACAGTTCATATTCATTTAACAGGTAATGAAAAAAATAGATTTACCATCGTTTTAACATGTGCTACAGGTATTCTTTTATTATTTTTTTATTTTTATTTATTTAATTTTTTTTATTTTAAAAATTTCTAAATTTATTAATTTATTATAGACGAAACTAAATTACCTCCCATTTGCATCTTTAAAGGAAAACGGATGTCACATAGGGAACAAATCCCTCCTGGTGTTATAGTTTAGTTCCAAAAAAATGACTGGATGGATTCAAATTTAATGCTAAAATATGTGGATTTCTTCAATAATACAAGATCAGAAAATAGTACTCAGGGGATCTAGCGATGTTAGTTTATGATTCTTTCAGGGGCCATTTGGAAGAATCTGTTAAAAAAAAATTTCGGGATAGTGGGTTTGATTTAGCAGTAATTTCAGGCGGTCTAACCAATATTTGTCAACTACTCAACGTTTCAATAAATAAGCCTTTTAAAGACTATCTTCACAAGGAATGGCATATATGGATGGCAGATAGTAGTGCTGGAGAAACTGCTTCAGGAAACCTTCGTCATGCTAGAATTAGCAATGTGTATTTATGGGTCAAGTATTCCTGGGAGGTAATCTTAGGTGAAATTATCTTTGAGTCTTTTAAGACTTGTAAGATATCAACGGATTTAAATGAATCAGACTCTGATTTAAAAATTAGTGATGATGATAATAGTAATAGCATTAATGATAATAATGCTGATAATAATACTAATGATATTGTTGATGATGGTGATGATAGTATTAATGATGATGATAGTAATGATGATTCTAATTAATTATTGTTAATAATAGGATTATATTAAATGATTTTTGTTAAGCAATATTCATTAAATAAAAAAATGCATTGATTTGAATTATTTGAAGCATTTATTTATTATTTAAGTGTTTTTTTATAACATTATATTTTGTTTTGATGTAAAATTTGAGATGTTGCTTATTTTCGGATACTAAGTAATTTGAGGGTTGCTTATTTTCAGAGGTTGCTTATTTTCAGAAGAATACGGTATTTATTATAATATAAATTAAAACTTTGAACAGATTAGATCAGATAATTTATTTAACCTGATCTGTTATATTTTTTAAAATTAAATTAAAAGCTACCTAATATAAATAAATGCTTAATATAACTTGATCTGTAAATCAAATTTTTCAGGTCAGATCAGATATCTGATCTTATTTTTTTTAGATTAGATATTTAACTTAATTTGACTTAAAAGTCAAATAAAAAATATTACAAAAGTTTTATTTTTTTTTATTTATTTAATAAATTAATTAATTTTATAATTATTATTTAACTTAATATTATTATATTAAATAAAATCTTATTTATTAAAAAATAAAATTTAAAATTTTCTAATTCTTTAATTAATAAAACTTATTGAAAACTAGTCTTTTGAAGATATTTTTTCCAATTTTTAAGGCATATACATGTTTTGATTAATTCTATTCCTAAACTAAAATATCTTTTATTATTAAATTAACTCTATCAAAAAAAATCCTTTCAACAGGTATATTAGTTTCTAAAATTAAAAGTTATATATTTTAAGTTAATACAAGATTAAAAGTTATAATATACTTTTAAAATATTAAAATATTAATAAAAAGATCGTATTTACCTAAAATTACTAAAAAATCTCAAGTTATAGTTACAAAATATAAATAAATAATTTTATATACCTGTAATATATTTAGTTATTTATATTAGTTAAATTATATAATATAAAAAATCTACTATAAATTTATTTACCTTTACAATTATAATAAATCAATTTTAAACTTAATTACAGATTTTTGAAGATATTCATTCAATTCATCTTTATCAGAAAAATTATTATCTATTTCAAATATATTAAAAAATTGCTCTAATCTTAATTTTAAATTAAGTTATTAGTAAAAAAATTATTTCAATAATATTCTTTATATATATCTCTAATTATTTTTATTGAATTATCAATATATTCTTATTCCTATAATTGTTATCAATAGTATTTTAATTTTATTTATAAATAAAGTACTTAAAAATAATAAATGTGAAATAATACATTAGTATTAATAATGTAAATAAATTTAAATAAAAAATAAAATATTTAATACTTATTACAATTAGGTAGATATATAATTTATCTATTTTTATATAATAAATTTTAAGCTTCTTATATTTTTTTGTTATAGCAACAGAAATTGAATAATATTCTTTGTTTTGTTATCAAGAAAATTTTTAAATGATCTATTAAAATATTATATATATAAATTGAAGAAGAAAGTGTAATATATTCTGATTTTAATATTTTTTTTTAATTACTTTATAAAAATTCTAAATTTTAAAATTATAATTAAAAATTATTTAAAATTGGATTTAAAATTGCAATAAGATTTAACAAAAAAAACTTATCTCAAACACATAATATAATTTCTTTATTTGATTCTATCTCTTTAATGAAATTAAAAAATCTGTTAATTCCTTTTCAATTCTTATTATTTTATTAAGAGACTATATAATTATAAATATTCTTTATAAGTATTATTTTTAAATAACTTATTAAAGAAATGAAGACTTTCCTAGCAAAAGGGAGGATTCAGATCGATCACATAATTTTGAGATTTTTTGATCATTATATTCTTATAGGTCTAACCTTTTGAGAAATATATTTTTCATTCATAATAAATTAGTAAAAAAGACGTAATTTTTAATTTTTTATTTTTTATCACCTATATAGACAAATTTATTTTAATAAGTTTTATAAGGTTAAATGATTATATATTTCATAATATAATAAAAATAAAAAAGATAAATAAAAGCTAATACCTTCAAGAAAATGTCTGTAAAATTTCGTCTTAGATTATAAAACTATTTTTGAGAAATAAGAAATTTTAAATTTTCTGATAAAATTAATCATATGATTTAAATTATAATTTTCTCAAAATTATATGATTGGCTGAACCTTTCTTTTGCTAGAAAGGTTTCCAAATATTAAGAAACTAACAAATGCTAGTTAGTTTATAAGATCTTATTACTAAATCTACTTTTATAGAAATTTTTATTTTTATCTGATTTCTTTAAATTAAATTTAAAAGAATTATAAATTTATATAATAAGATTTTTAAGTATCATCTTTATCCTTTATCATCTATATATCTTAATTAGATTTGAATTTATTTTTCTATATTTTTATAATTAAACTATAATATTAAGAAAAGTTATTTTTTTACATAATTTTCATTTTTATTACATATTTAATTTAAAATTATTATTATAAAATTTTTTACAATATATGTTTTAAAATCTGAGACTTATATGAAAAGAGAGCCAGATTATTTACTATTAGGCTATTGTATTCAGTATTTATATATCTTAATCATTCAAAATCTACAAAATTATTTATAATAATGCATTGATTGATCAATCGTTTTGCAAGTTTACTTTCTTATTTTGTTAAATTATTAACATAATCCATAAAAATTTATGTTGAATGTTGTCAACACATATATTAAATGTCCTTTCATTGTATTTATTATATTTTAAGGAGAATTTTTTATTTGTCCTCGGTTGGGTATAAGTATATATGTAGTATCGTTCGTTAAAGAAGTTAATTAACTTAAAGCTTTTAGATTTGTAAAAATCAAGGATCATTTCAATTGATATATATTTTGAAGAAACCGCCACTCCAGACAACAGAATAATCACTTTTCTTTAAAAAAAAAAATAATTAATTAAATAAATAATAAGTAAACAATATGTATAAAAGGTCAAAAAATAAGAACTCTGTAAATCAATGATGGCAAGTGACCCAAATGACTCAAATGACTGGTCATGTGTCATTTGGTCATTTAAAAATAATATCATGTGATCTCAAAAATTCTGGCCAAATAATTAATATAATTTAATGTTTCGAACGTTTTCGTAAATATTTCACGTGATATAATTTGTAAATTTGGCCAGTATCTAAAATTTGGCTTGTATTACGTTTAAATGACCAAATGACAATGGCCTCAAATGACCGGGTCATTCGAAGGTCATTCAGAGGTCCCCCAGAGACGAGAACTCCCTCAGCCATAATGTATTACAACATACTAGTAGCGGATTACATCGATGCATGTTATTGGCGTACTTGATCTTCAGCTTCTATTTCGTTATGTCCTCATTTTATTGAAGAGTAAAATTCCAAATCTCGTTAATACAATGCTTGAAAATAGGATTGTTTGATTTTCATAACGTTAGATTATTTTCATTGGTTGATAATTCGGACAAAGTCGCTAATTTTCATGGTACCAAAAAAAAACTCATCTTCCTTAAACACACTAATAGAATCAATCTCTTGAAGCTAAACTTCAAAGGGAATAGAACCTTTATGATTTTGTTTAATTCGAATGAGTATTGTAACAAATTCGTGCTCTCACAATTATGATGTATAAAAATAAACTATACAATAAATAAAAATAAAATATCTATTTTTATACTACAGAATTAATAAAATGTTATCATTTTTGAAATCGCAATATTAATGATTGTACTTTCATCTATATTTTTCAAAAATTATTAAGAATGCTTGATTGTTTTTTTAGTAAGTTAGTTAAGGTTTTTTTTGGTAGTTTTTCAAAAGTAAACTTAGCTTAAAAATGAAAAATTGTTAATTCAATATTGTTAAGCTTATAAACATAACAATAAACAAAGTTACCTTTTTTGTGATTTTTTAAACGTGGTTCTTTCCATTTTTTTTTTTTTTAAAAAAAAAAAAATAATAACGACGAGAAGAGAAATATAATGAAATTTCTCATCATCAGGCTAAAATCTAACTGATCATTATGAATTGGACAATAATTAATCGTTGCAAAACACAATAACTTACAAGTATCAAACGAAATATTCCTGGCCAGTTTTTCATCATAACTTTTTCTACGTGGTTATTATGTGTTGATTTAACAAGAATTTAAGTCAATAAATTATTAAAATACTCTGCCTGAAATGAAATATAAGGACTATCATTCTTTAAAGAATTATCAATTTCTTCTGAAATAAATATCGTAAATATATTACTACCTTTTTCATATTTTTTGTCCGCTTTTTAATCGTAAACAACTTATAAATCAACTTAACGAAAAGCAAAAAAACGGACATTAATTGTGAAATTAGTAGTAAGAATTAAAGATGTATTTAAATAGGGCCTCTGATTGTGATGATTGGAACCGCGTCGTGATAATTGATGTGATATCTACTAAGTTTACTAGTATTAAAATGGCCAAAGTGTACATGGTTACACTTATGTTACTTAGGAGAATTATTCTCAAAGTGTTCGATATGGTTATCTTAATGTGATATCTTCGTAATCAGGGGGCCCTATTTAAATGTGTGTTCAAAATAACATCATATTAATAAATTTTTGTCAAACTGTAAAATTTAAAAGGTAACTTTTTTTAAACTCTTTGATATTTGTTTATGCAGGAGATGCACAATTCACTTTTTTGATTTGACTTCGCATTTTTCAAGATATCAGAAAGTTGATGAATTCTTGAGACGAATTTGGTATGATCTTCGGTTCCGTTGCCAATATGAAACATTTGATTTGATTAGTGTATTAATTAATTGCATTTACTCAAGATTAATATTTATCGAGCACATATCATATTTAGATTAATCCTGAAAATATATATATATATATATATAATATATTTATTTGCGAAAAGAATGAATGTATATGGTATGATAATATAATAAATACTGCCACATTATTAATTAAATTCAATCAAATTTGAAAGGAAAAAAAAATCTTTCTTTTTTCTTATGCATGTTCATGTTAAAAATAATTTTAAAATATCAAAAAAAAAATTTTTCATTTTTTTTGCATTTAATAGATTCAAAGTTATAACGTTAATAATTTTGATGAGAAGGTTGAAGATTTTTGGGAAATAAATTAAATAAATAAATAAATACGACGTTATATAAAAGTTTATAGTCATAAAATTACGAGAATGAGCAAAGAAAAATCAAGTTCACTTAAAAAGCCTGATGTAGCTATCACGGCAAGTTCATTTTATTCAAGAGAAACGCTATCAACTCCTTCGGTTAACACAAAACGTTCATCAAATTCCTCAGTAGATACACTTGTAACTCTTCCATTGGAAGAAGATCAAACAAAAATAGATATACCTTCACCTGCAATAAAAAATGAGAAAGTTGCAATTCCGACTTCTTTATCGTCAAGTCCATCCGTTATTTCAACGGTTGTAGAAAAAGAAAAATTAAATAAATCAAATTCAATATTACAAAGATCACTTTCATTCTTGACTCGTTCGGAATCAAAAAAATCCGAATCGCAATTAGTTAAAGTGCATCGATATACCATATACGATGATGAAACAGGAGAATTTATAGAAATTGTAGATGAGGAGTGGGAAGGTGATGGCCCACGACCAAGAAAATCTACGGACTCTCAAAAAAAGGGTGTAATAATATTAGACAAAGATTTACCAAGTTTACCCGAACCTCCTGTAATTAAAAAGAAAACACCAATAGCGAAATTCAATCAATGGTTAAAGGATAAATACCCTCGTGTTAATAAATACAAATTATTAATAATAGTATCTCTGATACTTATAATACTATTAATGATCATAATTTTGGCAGCCACTGGAGCTTTTGCTAAATCTAAAAATAATGGACTTCAAATGAATGGAAAGGGAGATGGAACATTTTATGGTAGGAAATTGATTCAATAAAAATTACCATTTACAATTTTTTTTAACCTGTTTTAATGTAATCATTAGATCCAGGTATTGGCATAGGAGCGTGTGGCAAGATTAATACGGCTGATGAGTTTATTGGTGCAATGGTAAGTATTACCAAACCCGATTTTTACGTGATCCATGTCAAATCATTCTCTTTTAATTCAATCTAGAACGCTCAACAATTTGGGGTGTCACCTATCTGCGGTAAGTGCGTAAACATCACCGGGCCAAAAGGAAGCGTCAAAGTCAAAATTGTAGACAAGGTATGAAAGAAGTACTTCCGTTAACGAGTGATTTTAATTTTCATTAAACAAAATGTTGCTTTTCTTCGAACATTAATTTAGTGTTCCAAGTGTAAATTTGGCGATATTGACATTTCTCCAGTCGCCTTTAATGTAAGTATTTTTAAGTACAAATTACTTCAAAGATATTACAACTTTTTGTTAACTCGTTTATTTAGGCTATCAGTGACGGATCACAAGACCGTATATCGATTACTTGGGAAGGGTGTTAAATTAAATTAATATTTTATTTTTAATTTACAATTCTAATTTTAACAAACGATACAATTAATGGAGTGACTGGATTTTTTGAATTTTTTTACCTTTGTCGGAAAACTACCACGATAATTATATGGGGACAGTAAATATAAACCACTTTAAGAATAATCATTGCTAAAAAACGTCAAAACTTTATCGGTAATAAAAAAAAAAAAGATATTCTTTTTCCGTCAAAAAATTTTACATAGGATGCTATCATTGTTATCTATATTAAATATTACAAATTATCATTTACTCGCACGATTATGAAAAACTTAAAATATATGAATGCTTAAAATTTATAATCTTAGTTTTATTAGCAATTGGCATTTATATTTTTAAGCTTATCGTTTGATTTATACACAAAAATTATACATTAAATAATTAATTACAATTTGAAAGAATTGTAAGAAAAAAAAAAAAACTCAGCAATTGAAATTTGTTCAGCATTTGAAAAATACTAATCCAAAGTTTTTACTATAGATATATACGAATGATGGATTGTATAAAATTGTTATTGTAAAGAAAGGACGTAGTTGCGTCTCAACAGTCATTATCAATAGTCCTAGTTCAAATAATTCAAATTCCGTCCGTCAAGTCGCATTTCATCTCGATTGATTCCGCTATGATGATTACTTGTAAAAAATCTAAGAAATCGCCAAAGGCCCTTTACCATGCATTGTTAGTTGCCAAATGCAATTGTGTGGCAAGATGTATTTTAGCTCTGTATAAAAACTCCCCTTCTACCGTTTGATAAGTAATAATAGAATATTATGAAATTACAATATTTGTCATGGTTGAGAAATTTATATTTCTCAACCCTTGAATGTGAGAGAGGTAAGGGAAGAAGAATAGGATCATGAATTGAAAAATGTTATATATTTTTAAAATAAAGGAAGGTTTTGAAGTTGGATTATTCGAGTTTGAAATTGGTGTGAAATGTGTGAAATACTAACGCCAACATCATTCTTTTAAATAAACTTTTCTTTTGATTGTTTCGATTACAATTTGGATTAGCGAATTAAATTTTCACATGTTTATCACTTCATTCTTTACTTGTCGTTTGAACGGCAGTCAAAATACTTGACCATAAACTTGTTCGCTTGAGAAAATATTGTGAAGGCAACCAAAAAAATTTGTAATACACTACTTTTAGTCAAAAGCCTGTTATGAATCACATTCGAGAGAGAACTTTCACAATTCCTTTATTATTCTACTTTTTTTGGTCAATTATGATCGTTTTTTTTAAAAAAAGATCCATTAACGTTACATAATTTTTGATAAGGTAAATTCTATTTGATAACAGACATGCAACTATTCGATCAATATGATAATTGCTTTAAATTTTAATCTTGCCTTTCAAAACTTATGAAAACTTGATATAATACTATATTAACCTTTTTCAAGTTTGTAATGTAAATATACAAAATATTATATATTTCATAAATTAATAATGTCTAATTCATATTATACTGTATAACAATGTTTTAAATGCATAATTATAGTGAATATATAAGTTCTAGTTTACTTTTACTCAATATAACATAACATAATTAATGTAAACCTTCAGATAAATTATATATAATAAAATAAAAAAAATGTAAATCCTAATTTTTATTCTTTCATATTTATTTTAATCTTTAAATATTTAAAATAATATTAAGTTAATATGTCAATACAATTCTTATTTTGTAAAGATTTTAATAAACTAAAATTCATTTTAAAAATAAATTAGTAAATCTAATAAAGTCTATAATTATTAAAAGATTAATCTATTAAATGCAGTATAATAAAAATTAAAATTAAATAATTTATTATATATAATATAGATTTTTAATTATTTAATTTATTAAACTTACTAATAAATTTTACTTTTTAAAATTTAAATTCTTTGGTTTTAATATTAAAATATATATATATAAAATTAAATTGATACAACTTTCTCAATAATTTAAACTATTTTAAACCTTCTTTTATCTTTACTAGAAATACTCTGAGTAGCATCTATATAAAAGATTTAGTCAGAATAAAACTTCCTAATCCTTTTAGAAGTTAAAGATAAATCAGTAATATAAAAAATTTGATTTTTTTCTTTTTTTTCTGATTTATAAAAATTTTTTTATTTAAAAAAATTTTTTTTTATTATAATATTTTATAATAATTAATAATAATTTATAAAATAAAATTGCATTATATTAATAATATAAATAAACTTTTTATATTATACATTTTATTAATTGATTAATAATCATTAATATTAAAACATAACATTAGATTTATTATAATAATTAAATATAATGTTATTTATTAATAAACTAATTAAAATTATTTCTAATAAAATAAATTTTAAGTATAATTATTAGATTTGTAAATATATAAAAAATTTAAAATTTAGCAATTAATATTTCAATATCTATATATAAAAAAAGTTTAAAGTTTATAAATAAATTATTAAATTTATTACTTTTTATTTAAATATAAATATTAATATTAAAATTACTAATAAATCTTATATGATAAATACTTTATATTATATAATTTTAAAATAAAAAACATTAACATTTTTATAATATATATTTTACAATTAATATATAAAAATAAATAAATTTCATTTTATTTATTAAATATTTTTTTTTTAAAAAAAATTAAACCCAGATTTTAGAAATTTTTTTAGAATTTGTTTTCTTACTATTATAAGTTAATAATTATAATATAATTACTATAATCACTAAATATTTTTATCAAATATTTATTACTTTAGTATTTACTAGATACATATGTACTTAAAATTTTAGAATGACAATATATTAATTTGTAATATAATTGAATCTTTATTTTTAAAGTTTTTTTATCAATTTCTTAATACATTATTTAAATTTTTTGAAAAATCAGAAAAGATATATTAACTGATTTTTCATTATGATTTTTGCTTTATCACTTTTTCATAATATAAATTTTAATTATTCTTTTTTTATAAATATAAAATATTAGTCTTTTGTATTTATTAGATTTATTAGAGTTTACTTAATAATATTTAAGAATTTATATTATTAAAAACTAAAATTACTTATTTTATTATTAATAAATAAAATTAATAATAACTAATTTAAATTATCAATCTGATAATAATATTATAATTAAAAGTTAGAATTAAATTTATATTTAAATTTAAATTAGATATAATAAATCTAGATTCTTTATTTTATTTAAATATAATAAATCTAATTTTTTCAATTAATTTAGTTAATTTAAATATAATCATAAAATTTCATAAAATTTTATTATAAATTTTAACAAATTAATTTTTTTATAAAACTGTTAACCTTTATCCATAATAAATTTAAATTTAAAAAAATCTTTTATGGCTTTTTATTCTATATAAATCTTAACTTTTAAAAATAATTATTTTTTTTTAATTTCTTTCTTAATTATAATGTTTAATATTAAATCTACATTTTCATATTAATTTATTAATAAATATAAAAAAAAAGATATAAATAATTAAGTATTATATCTTCAAATAATGATAGGCTATTAGAAAGAAGTAATAGAAATTACATTTCTTATTTTTACAAAGACTTAAATAAAATAAAATAGTATATTATATAATTTGTAAATGTATTAATAAAAAATCTTATTTTATAATTAAAAAAATAAATTAATTTCAAATCTATTCTGTTGCAATGTAAATTTCAACTTCTTTTTTAATTCAAAATCTTTTTCCATAATTACAAATTTAATTTTTAATATAATTAAATGTAAATGATAAAATAGGATTATAAAAATTCACATATATTATATAATTATATTTATAAATTTTCATAATATAAAATTTTTTAAAGTTTGTATTAGTTAAAATAAAATTAAAGGTAAATAATAAATTATCAATATAATGAAGTTCAGTAATAAGAGCTTATTTATCTTTTAATAGTTTTTATTATTAAATTTTTACAGCCTTTGTATATTTTTAAAAATGATACTTTTCAGTATTTATTTATGCTTGTAAACCTGAATTTGCAATTTACTATAAAAAATAGCAAAAAATTTAATTTATAAAGTATATATTTAATGTAAAGATTAGCTTATTAATTTACTTAAAAATACATCTATATTAATTTATTTTATTACAGATCTTTAGACATTAAAAAATAATTATAGATATATTAGAATAATAATAACTTAATTTACTTCTAATTTTAATTTTTATACAGTCTTGTTTACTTATAATTATTTAGAATATCTATATATCAGAGAATTTATTTGTGATAAATTATATCAAATTATTAAATAATAATATTTTATAATTTTTACAATTATGACTGATAATAGATTAAATATGATTAAAAATATATAACTTTTTAACTAAACTTTATCTTCTATAAAAAGATAACCTTGTATAGTATATACAGAAAATATAAAATGTATTAGCCAGTTTTAAAATTTTTATTATAAGATAACTAACATATTAACTTTATTTTTTTTATTTTATTAAATTATAGGTCAATATTTTATTAGACTTTCATTTGCAACAAAAATGACTTAAACCTAATGTGATATAACCTTGATTAAATTTTGATAATAATTTATAGGTATCATATTCTATTCCTCCTTAACCCACTATTTTAATTACACAATACTAAAAAATTAGGAAATTAGCTTTTCTTTATATTAATTTAACTTTATGCTTTCTATTTTCTACTTTTTTAGTTAGAATATATTATTTTTATTATAAAATATTTAGCTGAATATTTTTTTATTAGTAGGTGAAACTTATTAACATAGTAAAATATTTTATAATCTTAATTTTAATGATCAAATACTTAAATTTGACCTTATTTCACAATTGCAAAAAATTATTCATTTAAAATATGCATTTAGACTTCAAACAATATATATAGCATTTAGACTAATAATACATATAAAATACTATGTAATTATTTATACAAATTCTTACAAAAAAAGTTAATTATATAGAAAAGATTGCACTGCTATTCTTTTCATCAGGGACTGTACTACTTTTTTAAAATCTTTTACAATCTAATTTTTGTAAGTACAAGTCTAAAATAAATACTTTTTTTATTACTTTCAGAAATTAATAAATTGAAGCAAGGAATATATGAGTAAAGACTTTGTTTGACTAATTCATTACAAATTATTTATTTAGAAATAGTATTTTGTACAGATTCAGATCAATCTGAATCTAATCCAAATCTGATGAATCAGATTCAGATCTAATTTAGATTCAGATTTAGATCAGATCTGATTCATCAGATTTGGATTTAGATCAGATCTGATTTATCAGATTTAGATTCAGATTCAGATCTAATCTGTTAGATTCAGATTAGATTCAGATCTGATTTGTCAAATCTGAATTTAACTTTTTTAAAGCTGAAAAGTTTCTTTCATTAAAAGAAAATAAATTTTCAGATACTTTTAGATCTGAAAATTTATTTCTTTCATTGAAAAGAAACAAATTTTTGAACCTTCTTTAGAGCTAAAAGTTCCTTTCATTAAAAAAAATGAATTTTTGAACCTTTTTTAAAGCTGAAAAGTTCCTTTCATTAAAAAGGAATAACTTTTCAGAACTCTTTTAGAGTCAAAAAGTTCCTTTCAATTAAAAGGAACAACTTTTTGAAACTCTTTTAGAGCCAAAAAGGTTCTTTTTAATGAAAAGAAATGACTTTTGAAACTCTTTTAAAACTGAAAAGATTCCTTTCATTAAAAAGAAATGACTTTTTGAAATTCTTTTAGAGCTAAAAAGGTTTCTTTTATTGAAAAGGAATGACTTTTCAGAACTCTTTTAGAGTTGAAAAGTTCCTTTTATTAAAAGAAACATTTTCAGATCTTTTTTAGACCAAAAATTCATTTTTTTAATAAAACTTTTAGATTCAAATCAGATCAGATTTGGATTTAAACTGATCTGTTAGATTTAGATTTAATCTATCAGATTCAGATCAGATCTGGATTTCAATAGATCTGTCAGATTTAGATTGGATTCAGATCTTGAAAAATAAAAATTAGATCAAATCAGATTTGGATAAAATCTGATCTGATCTGATTTTGCAGAACACTATTTGAAAATAGTTTTATTTTATTTTATTTATAATATTTAAACATATTTAGGAGAGGATTTGACATTAGATTTTTTATTCCTAATTACTGAATACTTGAGATATTTGCATTCTGCTTTATTAAAAATTTGTGATTAACCTGTTCATTTCTTTAAAAGTTATTTTAGTTTATATGACTTTCATATATATTGAATAGAGAAACAAAAGCAACTAACAACTGTGAAGATTTTGAAATTTGAATGGCTTAATTTTTTTGCAACAATAATTTTTCCTTTTTGAACGTTGCTAAATTCTTTTTCTAGACATATTATTACAGCAAATTTTTTCTTACTATATAATATAAAAAAATTTTTTTGTGTGCCTAAATGACTTTATTTTATATATCACAATGATATTTTGTTTATATTTTTAATTAGACATAGTCATGCATAGTTAAAAATAAAAATTATAGCTTAATTTAGTAAAGGTATAATAATATATACCACTTTTGCATCACACTAACCAAGATAGCTAATACTTTTATACATATAATAATTATTTATAAAAGAAGGTTTAAAGTATTATAAAAATATTTATCAGTAAATTAAAAATTTGCAAAATTTTTTTCAATTACTAAAATTATTACAAAGATTACAACATATATAATTTTAAATTAATAGATTTAAAATAACTGAAGATCTAAAGTATTAATAAGCCCTTTAGATATTTTAACTAATATTTAAAATATGATAAAATTCAATATTTATTATATAAAAATGAAATTTCTAAATTATATAATGTTATATATAAATTTGTTAGATAAATTTTAGAAATTTTACAAGTTGTCTAAATAAAAAAAGCAAAATTTAGTAAAATTATAATAAAATTTTATTAAAAAATTTACAAAATTTTGAAAAAAAATCTAAAATGTGTTTAGACAAGTAACCTTAGCTATATATTATGTTTTAACTGATTACAGTATAATTCTGAAAACTACTTTCCTAAATATATATTTAACTGAAATCATTTTCTGAATTTTAATATCCTGATATTTCTAATTTTTTAAAATTCCTAATATCTTGAATTCTACTATTCTAAATTCTTATTTTCTAAATCCTAATATTTTAAATTTTTAATTTCAAATTTTAATTTTCTAAATCTTCTTATTCTATAATTTATAATTATATTTCATTTATTCTCAATTTATATTAATAATAAAAAGCAAATAAAAAAATATTTTTTAAATTATTTATTTACTTATTAAGAAATATTAATAGCAAATTAATTTTATTATTTATTTCTACAATATTAAATAATGAATATTTTGCAATAAAATTATATTTTTTGATAATTAAATATATTTTTACATTAAAAATATATAATATACAGGAGGGTATAAAAAGTATTGGCCACTTTTATAAAACATTTTACAAAATAACTAATTTAATAATTCTTTATTTTTTTTTATTTTTATCAAATATAGGTTAATATTTTGTTAGTTCTCCATTAGTCGCAAGAACAGCTTGAACCTAACATAATATTGACTTGATCAAATTACAGTAATATTCTACAGATACCGCATCCCAATTCTCTTTAACCCACTGTTCTAACTGCCTAACACTTAATGGCTAAAAATCTCATTGACGGATCTTGACCTTAATATATGACCATATATTTTCTATTGGATTGATATTAGGGCTTTAGGCCAGCCAGAGAAGTACCTTAACATTTGAGAATATGAGGAATGAATATATAACTTTTGCGATATGCACGAGCACATTGTCTTCTTAAAAAAAAACCCTTTTTGACCTTTTTTGCATGAAACTTGACTGTAGGAATAGCATAATTAGCCAAAACGTCATGATGCATAATTTCAGTAACGTGACCTTTTAAGGTGACCAAAGGACCTAAGCCAATCCAGAAGAAACACCCAGAACATGTGACCAAAGCTCTTTTGGATCATGGCTGCAATGCAGTCTTCATAAAACTCTTTAGAAGGTTTGCGTTATACTCATCCAAAACCTAAAGTTTTAAATTGTGTGTAGGTACTCTCGTCTGATCAAATAACTCATTTGAAATCTTCTACTATCCAATTTTTATAAGTATAGGCCTATAAATAACGTTTTTTCTTATTACTTTCAGAAATTAAAGGACTGAAATGAGGAATTCAGAAATGGAGATTTTCTTTGGCTAATTCATTTTGAATGGTTTGTATGAAAATTAGTTTATTTATTTAATTTATAAAATTTAAACACATTTGAGAAAGGGTTTGACGACAGGTTTTTTTATTCCTAACCACCAAACTTTTGAGATATTTGCATTCAGTTTCATTAAGAATTTGTGATCAACCTAAATGTTTCTTTAGAAGACTTTTTAGTTTGTATAACTCTCAAACACGTTGAACAAAGAAACAAGAGCAATTTATAACTGCAGAAATCCTAGTATTTGTGTGTCCTAATTTTTAGTTGTGATAATAGCTCCTTTTTGGCCATCATTAAGTTCCTTTCCACAACACATCCTTGCGGTAAATTTTTTTCACTAATAAAAAAAGTTTTTTTTCATATGACCATATGACCAACTTTATATTATATAATGGCGATTTTTTATTTTGATCATTTACATAACAATCACATGTAATTTAAAATAAAAAAAACTGCAGCTTAATTTAGAAAAGACGCGATAACATGCACCTTACTTGTATTACGTTGGGTGGCTAATATGTTTTATACTTCCCTGTATATATTATCTAAAGTGTAGCAAAAGATAATAATTATTTAATAATTATATAGTATATAAAAAATTATTTAATAGAAAATTATAATTGTAAATATGTATATTGATATATATAAATTTAAAGAATTTAGTAAATAATTTTTTATATTATTACTTTTAAAAATTAGAATTTAGAAAATTAGGATTCAAAATATTAGATTTGAAAAATTAAGATTTAAAATATTAGGAATTTCAGAATAATAGAATTTAGAATATTAGGAATTTTAGAAAATTGAGAATATTAAGATATTGGAATTTAGAAATGGCTTTAATTAAATATTTATTAAGGAAAGTAACTTTTAAAAAATCATCTTTTAAGAATTTTAACTATATTATTATTAAAAATGATCATATATTAAATAAAGAAAAATTAGAAAAATTATATTTAACATATGGAAAATTTGCTAGAAAAAAAGGGTTTTAAGATTAATTTCTATTTTTGCATAATATAATAAACAAAATTTGAGCTTTAATATTAAGGCAATCTATTATTATAATTTTAAATCATGTGATTTATTTTATATATTTAAAATTATATTATATAATATAATATAAAATATTAAATTATATCGATTATTTCCTAAATAGTATATTAATCATGTTCATCATTTTCAAATTCTATTTTTAGATTTCTATGTAAAAAATTCAATTACTTTTTATTCATTTTTAATATTAAGTTAAAGTACTTTAAAATTTAACCAGTTAAACTTATTATAGCATAGATTAATATAAAAAAAAATTTCAATTTTAGTGAAAAGGTCTCAGAGTCCCATTTTTTTTAGTAAACCTCCCATATAAAGAAAAAATGTAAACTTATTAATTTATTTAAAAAATAATTTATTATTTATTTTAAAAATAAAGTATTTTTTATTTATAAAATAAATTTGTTTAAAAAATAGTAAAATTATTAAAACTATTTAAAATTATAATTTATTGATTATCAAATATTACATATCTAATACATAATATGATATATCTATAAATATATATCTAAACAAATGTTTATTCTAAGAATTCAAGAAAATAAAATTTTAAAAGTATTTTAATCTTATTTACAGATCTTTTATATCTAAAAATATTAATAAAAAGAATTAAATATGAATGATGAATTTAATTTTATTAGTAATGATAATAATAATATTCTAACTGCTAAAAATTGATAATATTAGCAATATACTTATCAATAATTTAGAGAATCTATGAAAAATTAAGAATAATAAAAAGATATAATCATAGGTTTTATCATATGTTTGGTCACATTATAGTTGTGTTTATACTTTACAAAACTAAAGAATATTTTTATAAACATTGTTAAATCTAAAGCATAAGTGTAATGAAAGTGACTAACTATATATTGATTCAAATTTGAGTGAACAAACAGATGGATATATGTGTAATCATAGAATTAAATATATATAGTTGAACATCTTTCTTTAGTAGATACTAGAGATCTTCTAAAAAAGTTTGTGCTGATATTTATTTTTCTTTAGATGATTTATAAAATATATCAAATAAATTATTCTTAATTGTAACAATATTAGATTCTAAAATAAAAAATTTCTATTTGCAAAAGTTTCTGACTGTGAAAAACAAAAAAGTTAGCTTTAGATCTTTTAAAAGATTTATATATTCAACTTAAATAAGATTTAACATTTACAGAAAAGATTTAAGAAGAAATATTACCTATATTGATTGAAGAAGATAATGATATATTTACAAAGATGTGAAGTAGCAATCAAAGATCAATATCAGTAGAAAATAATGAGATTTTATGTTACTTGAATTATCCTAACGAGCCAAAAACTACAGATCCTTTAGTATGGTGGTAGAATCATATAGCAAGTTATCCTATTAAAGGTATGGGCGAAACTAAAATCTTAAGGTCGAAATGTTTCAGCTTTTAAGAACTAAAATCTGAAACTTTCTGATAATCTGAAACTAAGACAAAATTGGCAAAACTGGTAAAATTGGCAAAACTAGACGAAACTAGCGAAACCTTCCAAAACTAGTTAGCTAATCAAAATAAATGCTAATTTAAACCTTTAATACTATTTAAAACTAATCTGTGCTAATTAATCAATAAATTAATTAAAGTTGCTATGCTAATTA
>CAJVPP010001420.1:0-20086 GCA_910592005.1 Funneliformis mosseae | reverse complement strand
TTAGCCCCCATAGTTAACCTGTTATAAGCTTTTAAAGGTAACCAATAGTGGTTGCGTTTCTTTTGCTCACCACTGTAAATAATAATAAATATTATCAATTTGAGAAAAATATTTTAATAAAAAAATATATAAAAATTTATTTTATTTATTTTATTTATTAATTTTGATATCTTTAAATCAAAAACTTAAATTTTTTAGATTTTATGATAATTTAAGATTATATATATATTTATCAATTTCTTATTAAAGAATTAATATGATTCTTATTTATATTTATATATCAATTATGTAAAATCATTTATTATTTCTTTTATTTAGTATATATATATTAATCATACAATTTTTAGTAAATTTATTTTAATATATAGTATTTAAAAAATTAAAAATCAAAATAATTAAAAAAAATCTATTTAAAATTTTAAACTTATACTATTTATTTTTATATTAATTTTTTGAATTTCGTTTTAATTTTAAAATTCATTCTATTTAGATATGCTATCTTTTTTAAAACTATTAATTATTTTATTTTATAAATATTATAATGATTTTATTTTTTAAATAATAAGTTATATATATAAGTTATTAAAATTTTTTTAAAATATAGTATAATTAAATCTACTTTTTATTTTACATTTAAAAATTATCTAAATATATTTTTATAGGAAAACTTTCTTCTGATTAAAATATTAATTAGCATTTCTATAATAAGTATAATTAACAAAAAGATTTAACCAATAATAAAATAATAAATATGATCATATGAGGTCTTTGCAATAGAAAGGGAGAAAACTCAAAAAAAAATAAAAAATAAGTTAATAATAAATCTGAACAAATTATAGTATTTAGAACATTTTTGACTTATAAACTAAAATTTTAATTTTTTTGAAGTTTCCTCCCTTTCTATTGCAAAGATCCCATTTGATCATGTGAGTTCGATTTGAATTATATTTTTAAAATTCTGGTTTTTTGTAACATACATTTTGTACCATTCACTATTTACTTATAATAATTATAAGTTCTGAATTGTGATAATGTAGATCATTATTAGAAATTATAATAATCCATTTTGATTTGATTTTTAAATTTTCTAATACAAAATATAATAAGAATACAATAAACTATGCATCTTAGTGACTATCTGTAAACCAATTATCAATAACTTATATGTTAATTTTAGAACTATTTTTAGGTTTAATATATAATAATATTGTATATAATGCCTAACCCTTCTTTTCAAAAAATTTTTATTTATTTTCACATATAGTTTTAGATAATATTTTTATTTTATAATCTATAAATAATATTGCTTTATTTTCATTTAAATATAAAAGGATTACATTAAATTATATATTTAAATAAGCTTTTTTGTTTTATGTGTAAAGTAATAAAGAATATAATTTTGAAGTTCTTGAATTCTTTATAGTATAATAAATTTAAATTAACTTTTAAATTTTAAAAAACTAATATTTATCATAAGTGTAAATATAAAATATATTACATTTACTAAATGTATACAATAAGTAATAATTTATATATAAATTATAAGATATAATTAAATAGCCAGTTACAACTAAAAGTTTTTTATATTCTTTTTTTAAATAGCATTTTAAAAGATAATAGTATTAAGAAAAATATCTTATAAATTTATTATTTATTATTAGTACAGTTAATCCTCTCTAGATGTATCCTCTCTAATTACATACAATATATATTTTCTCTCTAAATGTATACTCTTGTTCAATTCTAATCATATAGAATTCATATAGAAATTTTCTCTTTAAATGCATATCCTTTTTAAATATACATTTTTTAAAATTTCACTATAGTTCTAAAGGGATGCATTTAGAAAGGATTGACTATATGTATATTGAATTTTCTATAATTTAATAAAGAATAACTATACTTGCAATTCTATATTATTTTATTTTTTCTTTTATTAAATTCATAATATTTTCAAATATTTCATATCCATATATGTTATATATAGAATACAATTCTCCAAAATTTTTTTATAAATATATTATTGTTTCATTAGTTAAGTATAAAAAGTTATAAGTTTAATTTCACTTGAAAAAGAATTTTTGAATTTTTTTTCACAATATATTTTTTGTATTTTTTAAATAAATAACTGGTTTTTCTGTTTTGCTATTTGTTTTATAAGAACTCATAATATATGAGCTTTATTTTGAAAAAAAATCAAATTGTTTTTGTTATTTAGAAGTAATTCTTTTGACTTTTCTAACAGATTTTTCTATTATTATACAACTAGAATTATTTATCCTTGCATATTTTTTTGCTTCAAGAATTGTATCTTATATAATCTAATTGAATTATGAAGACATATATTATTCAGTATATTTTAGATTTTTTTTTGTTAGGTTTTATATTTATTTTCAATTTTTTTATTAAAATATTATAAGAAAAAATTTTTTGTTATAATAGAAAGAATTTTTCTTTTTCTATTATGTTTTTTTATTAGCTTTTAATGTTTAATGAAAACAGTTCTAAAAAGTATCACCATCATTATAATATTAACTAGAAAATAAATGCAAAAATTCAAGCACATACAAAAAATATAAGATTTTATAATCATATGTAGAATTATTAGATCATGTTTAAATTTATATTATCAAAATTTATGATATAAGTAATTGCTATAATTTTTATAAAAATCAAATAGTTAATTTTTAAAAATTATTTTACTAATAATATTTCTTTTAAATAAGATTTAATATTAATATATTCAATATAATTTAACATTACTCATCATGCTCTCATTTCTCTTTCTTTAAATATATAATTAAGTGGATAAATTTTTTTTAAAAAAGTTATAATTTTAATAACAATTTTCAATTTATTATATCATAAAAACTCATTCTATTGAATAAAAACTAATGTAAATTTTCACAAATGATAATTCATAAGACTTGCATTTTATTAATAATATGCTATTCTTCAGGCTAACACTTAGATATAAGTAGTATTTTAAATTTGAGAATAGCTAATTCTAAATATATCAATATCTCTATACTATTATAATACATTAACCTTTCCTATATATCATTAGAACTATTTTTAAAATGCGTAAATTGCAATTTAAAATCTTGAAATATTTTTATTATTGAATTTTTTCATTTATTTTTTATATAAATAAAGTTTTTTTTTGCTAATTGAATTCTAAACCTGCAAAATACAAATATTTTTCAAAAGAAATACCAATTCCATATATAAATAACAAAAACTTTTTAATAAAATAATAAAATAAATAAAAAGTAATTTCTTTTAAAAGTTATTTGCTAATTTTTATTTTATCATATTCTATAATAAGAGATCTAAAAAATCTGGTATTATTATTAAAAAGTCAATAATAAAATGTAATTATAGCAGAGAAAAAATTATTAAAAATAATACTCGTTTGATCTTTTGTTTATAAATAAACTCTAATACTATAAAGAACTAGAATAACCTTTGGTATAATAATAATAAATTGTGTATTTTGAAGAAAAACTAATATTTTCATATTTATTTAAATAAAATATAAGTTAGAAGTTTCAGTTTTATTATTTCTACATTATGTTTTTTACTAATCTTAAGAAAGGATTTATAATATAAATTTTTATCTAAAACTTCTAAAAAAATTAAACTAATTTAATATTCTTTACGTTTTATTATTATTTAATACATATTTGACTATAATTTAAAATTTGATTACTTAAGAAATATAAGATTCTAAAGTGTCTTAAAAAATAATATTTATTATTACTGTTAATCTTAAAGATAATCAACATTTTTTTGCAGTTGACTTATGTATCATAAATTAAATTTTATTTTAAATTCTTCAAAATTATATAATAATTTAAAGTATATAAGTACTTTATTAAGAAATTTCTTCAAAATAATATCTTAGAAATTTTTAAACAATTCTGATTTAAATTTAATAGAAAATTTTTAAGTAATTATTAATAAAAATATAGAAAGATAAATATTTAGAATCTCAATAATTTATAAAATTTTATGGTAAAAGAATAAAAAAATGTTATCTTTTCAATTATTTTACCTACAAATTTGTAAGCAACTTTATTTATTAATTATAATCATTTTTAATTATTTTAAATATTTAAAATATATTATTAAAAAAGTTAATACTTTTATAATAAATTTTATGATATTTTTCAAGTAAAAATTAAAATAAAATATAATTAACTAGTAATTTTTTAAAGATAAAGAAATCATAAATTATTATAAAAAATATTAAAATTTTAAACTCTATCAATCTCAAAAATATAAAATACTATTATTTAATAGGTTTTAATGTGATAAATCTAATAAAATAAATTTTATATTTTTATAATTATTATTTTTTTTAAAGATATGATAAAAATAAATTGAACTACCTAAAATGTTCTTGTAAGTTAAAATTTACTAGCCTTCGACTAACTGATCATCCTACTATATTTAAAAATTAATTACTAAAAGAATTCTTATTAACACATGATAACTAGATTATTATTACATTTCTTACTTTTTCTTAACAATAATTCCTATCCTAAATTTAAATTTAATACAATTGTTAAATCAAAAAAGAAGCTAATAAAAAATCTGACTTCAACAAGTTTCTAGTTAAATTGCCTGATTAATTTTTAGTTATAGTGATTTTTTAGCATAGAAGCATTTATATTACTAAGTTCTATTAGAAGTTCTTTGATACTCTCAAACTTTTGTGCTAAAATGTCTATTAATTTAAATTACAGCCACTGATAGGAACTGTACAGAACCCAAATTATACAGTTGTAAGAAACTGAAAAATCTTGTTAAGATCAATAAGTTCTATGATATCATAAATCTAAAATGAATGTGCTCATTTAGAAAGGTAATTAGAAAAATTATCACATGTGATTAGTTGATCTAAAGTTATTATTGATTCTGATTATTATTTGGAATATCCTCCTAATACTCACTTTTATAAATAAAAAGAATAAAGAAAAATACAGAAAAAACAGCTAAAAGAAGTAAAGAAAAAAATATTTTAACAAAAAAATACCACTGTTTAGACTAACAAAATCTGTTTTTTTAGAATAAAAGAGTTTGAAAAAAAAATAAAGAGAGAAAGAAGTTTGTAAAGGAATTTTTTGTTTGTTATTAGCAGATTAAGCCATAGCCACCTTTGAATATACATGTTTTTAACAAAAAAATTCTTGGTTAAATATTCACTAGAAAGTGTTATATTTTGTAATTATTAGATAATAAATTATTGTTAATTTTAAAGTTTAGTAATACTATTATTAGATACATTATAAAATAATAAATCTAAAAATTTATTTTATTTTTTTTATAATCATTAAATATCAAAATATTTTAAGTTTTCTAAAATGTTTTAGAAATAATTTTATACTTATAGTTTAAGAAATAATAATACTTTATGAATATTATAAAGTTAATGAAATAGAGCCTATTATTTAAAATTATGAAAAACAAATCTTTTATTAATTTTATATTATTAAATTAGTTGATTTTTAGTTTCACATAAAAAATTTTTATATAATTTAACATAATTATTATAAAGTAATTGTAAATTTAAAATTTCAGTTTTTTTATTAAATAATGTAAGTTATAAATAATAAAACTTAATAAAATTAGAATTAAATTTTATTAAAAATTTTGCAAAATTTAAAAAAATAAAATTATATCAAAACTTATATAAATCTAAATAGTATTATTATAAGACATGTATACAGATATAAATATTTAAAATATAGGTATCAACTATTTTTATTAATTGATCAAAAATAATTATTATGCGTTATTAAGTTTATCAAGTTTTAAGAAATGCATTGGCTTATTTATCACTTATTGCAATTAGATATAATATCATTTATAATCTTATTTTTAATTTAAATATATTTTAATTTATAATTTTAAAATAAAAAATTTTTTTTTTTCAAATCTAAAATTTAATTTAGATTTTAAGATTTTAGATTTTAGATTTTAAGTTTAAAAGATCTATTAAAAGTTTAAGCAAAAATATTTAATATAAATAAAATAATTTAATCATAAAAATATATTTATCAAGTATTATAAATTTTTATTTTTAAAATTAATCAAATATTATTAAATTTTTCTTAATTTAATTATTAAATTTAAAATTTATAAAAGATTTAAGTTAATATTTAATTTAAACTAAATATTTTTATATTAGAAAGATTTAATAATATTTTAATATTTAATAAATTATAAAAAATATAATAACTAATTAAATAATGTACAGTATTTTTACCTTTTTTTATAATAAAATTTTAATATTTAATAAATTAATTAAAGAATTTTATAAAATAATTTAAATTATTTATAATTTTAATAAATATTATTTGTATTTATTTAATAAACATCATGATTAAATCTATTTTTGAAAAAATAAAAAAAAATATAATTTTATATTTTTATATTAATAAATATTATTTGTTAAGAAATTTGTTTTAAAATTATTATTTTAAATTAAGTTAAATAATTATTAATTAATCCCCGGATCTACAATAGAGGTTCCAGTATATAAATTAGATTTTCCTTGAAATTCGTCATGATTTCTAACAGAAGTATCGATAGCTGTGTTAATCGCCCTAGTATGTATAGGAGCAGCATTGTGAGAAGGTTCATTCATATCTATTTCTTCATCAGAAGGAAGCACCTTAGGTAATTTGTCACTTTCTCTAAATTCTTGAAGAACACTATAGGGAGGGTTATGACGCCATTGATCCAGAATGGATTTGATTTTATGAACTTTAGGTCGGTTATCCTTATTACCATCCCAGCACCTTTCCATTAAATCACGATAACAATTTGGTGTTCCTTCTGGTACTCTAGGACGTCTATTATATTTAATAATATCTATGGCTAATGTTTCATCTCTTTTCGCATGAAAAAAGGCTTTATCTGTATATGCTATCTCGGCAAGAATCATACCAAAGCTATAAATATCAGCTTCAGGTGTATAACGTTTTCCTCTTAAAACTTCCGGAGCAATATATTGCATAACACCATAAACAAGTTCTTTTGAATCGTCTCTCTTAACTGGACTACTTAATCCAAGGTCACTTAAATATGCCCAAGTACCACGCATCATAACGTTTCCGCTATGAAAATCTCTATGTACTAATCCTGCCTTATGAAGTGCTTCAAGATCATGAACAATAAAGTGCAATATGTCTAATTTTTTTTGCCATTCAAGATCTGGATTATTTCGTAAATATCGACGAAGGTTACCACCTTTAGCGAATTGCATAACCATGACCAAATCATTTCTTTCTGGATGTCTACTAATTCCATAACATTTGAGAAACCGCATTCCATATATTGCACATCTATGATGTGCTTTAAGCTAAAAAAAAAAAAAAAAAAAAAAAAAAATATTTTTTTTAATATTTTTATTATCTAAAAGAACAAGAAAAATTTAAGTTACAATATACCTCATCCAAAAATTCTTTTGAAACAGATTTAGAATTATGAAGTCGTTTAAGTGCAACTGGAATTCTTTCATTTCGTTCTCTTTTATACGGGGTTAAATGTTCATCCAGTGGATCATCAATTCTTTCACCAGTTTTCCAAAGTGCCTGATATACAGTACCGAATCCACCTTTAGCTAAATCTTTTACATCTTCAAAATCATTGAAAGGAATCCATTCTAAATATGCTGTATATGATTTAGCATTTCGTTGAGTATCTCGAATAAACTCATCAATTTCTTCGTCTCCACTGGTCCAATTATCGAATTCTGCTATTAATTTTGCATTATCACATATTTCGCACCAACAATAATCGGTTTTGGATGCTCCGCAATCAAGACATGTTCCAAATTGCTCTTGCTTTGAATCAGTCTCCATAAATAAATAAACAAGATTTAATATATTGACGACAATCAATAGAAATGGGGAAAATCTTTATTGGTCAATCCGGTTTTAACCCTTTTTTTTGGACTATTATATAGTCATATAATAATTAAAAAGATTTTCCCTTTATATAATCACATCACGTGATATTTATGAGTGATACACGCGTTTTTTTTATAAAATTTTAACTATGTAGCTCAAGCAAATGTTGCATTATATTTTTTAATTACAGAATATAATTAAATTGATAGAACAATTATTATGAAATTATAGGAAAAGTGGTTAAATATTCAAGTAAGTTTGCAAATATATAAATAACATTCAATTCAATTTCTAATACTTGATAAAGTTATGCAAATTTAAACCTTACAAGCAATAACAGCTGGAATTCTATTAACAAATATGATATTACAACAAAAAGGCTTAGAATTTACAAATATTAAAAATCAAATTAAATGTGAAAATGGATTGAATTTATAAATTTAAAATAAAGTAAGTTTTTTTTAAAAAAGCAAATAGTGTTTTTTTTAAACACTTTTATAAAAAATATTAAAATTATAAGTATTATAAAATAAATAGAATAAAAAAATATTTATAATACAGATTAAATTAGATATTTTTATATAAAACCTAATAAAAACATTGAATGTAATGAAAAAATAAGCCAATCTTACATATTCAAATTGGAACTATAAAATCAAAAGATTGAAATTTTTATCTATTCTGCAGTATTATAAGACAAATTTACAACTACTGATGAAATACTATCTCTAAGTCAGTAAATTCAGAAAATTCAACTCTAATAAGAATGCAAATGTAATTTTTATAAATAAACTAGAATTATTAGACAAAGAAAAACAAAGTTCATTCAAAACTATTAAAAAGACATTAACTATAAGTCAAGAATTACTAAAAAACTTCTATCCAGTCAATTAGCTTTATTATAGTTGTTAGCATTACATCTGAAAATTCTGAAAATATGAATAACTTGATTTTAAAAAACTCTTTAGCAATTAAATCTAATGCTCTAAATGTGAGAAATATTTTGAAAAAATTTCTATATAATTTTTAAAGCTAGCTGTTTTTACTCTGCAAGCATAATGTGTATTATGATTGCATTGATAATCCATGAAATTATATTCTACCTGCCCATCAAAATAGAATTTGAAAATTTCAGTAGAATATGATTCAAGTATAGCATAGAAAAAAACATATAGTGAATCATCAGCTTCTTCTAAAGAATCTTTAATAAAAAGCTAAAAAGACTGATGGAAAGAAGGATTCATATGCAATAAGAGCGCTTATACTGGTATCTCTGATATCTTCTTCTAATGAGTAAGTAAGCAATCTATATCCGTTTAGAATCAAGTACAAACTTGATTAATTTTTGTAACCTATATATTAAAATTGTTAATGCTAAGGATCAAAATAAAAAATCAAACTAAAATCTCATTAATAGCTATGATAATTTTGGGAAAACATTTAAGGATCGTTTAGGACATTATAAATTAATCATCCAAAACAGACTGCTAAGATATTTGTTAATAACAAAGTTAGGGATCAGCTTCTTTAGAAGATTTCTGAGGATATACTTCGAAAGAATACAAAAAGGCTAGATTAATAAACTTTTTTAATAATCAGTGTGGATAATGTTACATAATTTAAGCAAGGATGAGATTGAACATGTAGTAGTTGCGGTTATAAAAAATAAAAATAGACGTTACTGCGCCCCAAATCACATGATACTGTGATTATTTTTTTTAACGACCAAATCAATTCCTTAGTTCTGTTTAAGGTATCGAAAGGTTCTAATAATCCAGAAAAAAAGTTAATGAACAAAGGTGTTTTTATCTTAGTTACTAAAATAGAAGGTGTATGAAACGTTAGGTGTTTTTTTAACCTAGGGATTTGGTAAAATTTTTAATTATTTTTGATTCTGCGTGTCATAAAAGCTTTTCTAACGTTTCTCATAAAAGAACGCAAAAGAAGAAAGAAAGACATCTGCTGAAAAAATAAGTTGTGATGATTTTCTTCACAAGTACCTGTTGTCAAAAGAAAGATGCTTCTTTTATAGAAAATTCCCCAGACTGAGCATAGTTGGTATTTAGCTGAGTTAGAAGAAACAGCGAAGGTTTAATGTACAAAATGCGGAGATCGCCTTTAATGCGTTCGAGGTATGAGTATTATTACCTTTTTTGCTTGCTGCAACGTTCTGGTTTTAATTTACCAAGAGCATCCGATGGTTGCTCTTATGATGATTGCTAGTTTACATGAAGCTGGATTACGAAAATAGCCCCTTCATTTCTGTACTGAATCTTGTCTTCCTTTTAAGACACAAGCTGTACGCCTCTTCTGGAAAGAAATTGAGGAAGAAACCACTGTTCGAACTGCCTCACTAGGATACCTCAACATATTTGGAAAAGTGGTAAGATATCAGAGTGGAACGTCTATAAGGTATCTGGATTGTATTCACTTTTTCTGCGAACAGCTTACTCAATATGTGTTTACGGTCACCTGCACCTGGATATGGAGCACCTGCTAAATTGACTTTAGCTAATGTTCCATTTGAAATATCTATTGGGGATAATCAAAATTGGAACAGTTGGGCCCAAACCAACACACTTCGAGTATGGAACGAAACCCTGGTGACTCTTCTCTGGTTGGCAATGAGAGGAGGACTTATGTTCTTGAATGCTCAACATGAAAATCCATTGGCAACATTTTTAAATAACCTATCACCTTGACATATTTATTACAATTGTATCGCATTGCTTTTTAAAGCGAAATGCATAAAATGACCTGTTGTAAGTTAACCAATATTCAAACTGATTTGTATAAATTATGCCCCAATTAGAAAATGTAAAAACAAACTTTATAATTTAAAACAAATTTACTGCGCTGGTTTAACCATCACATCGGATTTATTTTTTACCCGTGTATGCTTCAAGTGGGATGTATTCGTAAATTATGTGTCTTTTTAACCAAAGGTCTCAAAAGGTAAGATTGAAATATTTTGTACCAGCGAAATTTTCCATGTGATGTTTATGGAAGGACGATTCTTCCGGTTAAATTGGTGCATCGGAGACGCAAGCGAATCCCGGTTTCAGCTGCGGTAAACGCTTCGACTACCCCGGTGAATTTTATACCAAAATTATTCTGTGTTGCTCTGCCAACCACATAAGATTTAATGCATTCAATTTTTTTTTTTGTTCTCATAAAATTTTAACCATTATAAAATCCTATCAAGATATTATCAATTAATAAATTTATTAATGATTTTGTTAAATATACAAGAAATTATATGGTAAGCAGGATTCTTTCGGTAGTTTCAGAAGTGGTTAAAATGAATTTGTTCTAATCATCATTTACAGAAAAAATATTATTTATCTAATCCGCAAAAAAGCTCGGGAGTAATAATTTCAACGTCTAAAAAAGTAAGAGCAAATAGCTCAGCTAGAAGCGCCACACAGCTTTCTCGTAACCTGAACTATCCACCAACGTTTCTCTGGCATTACCGCCTTTTGATCTTGTAAAACAATCGCCATCCTAATGAGAAGGTTTTTTAACATAACCTCGTCCATGACCATTGAAACCTGAGAAGATAAGTGGTCCGGTGGGTTATAAGTTTTC
This sequence comes from Funneliformis mosseae, assembly GCA_910592005.1. Lineage (NCBI taxonomy): Eukaryota > Fungi > Glomeromycota > Glomeromycetes > Glomerales > Glomeraceae > Funneliformis > Funneliformis mosseae. Next base: position 8,576 of record CAJVPP010001420.1, on the reverse strand, counting down.
GCGACGTCGGACATCATTTCCAATGCGTAGTGTCCGGTATCCGGACCAATATGTACAGTATAGAGATATAGTGACGAACTAGAATGGTGAATAAGATTTGGTAAATAAATGATATATAATGAACTCTTATAAGATTCATGAAAGATGATATATTACCCCCTTTCGGCATTGCGTTTACAAACCGAGTCCAAGTTGTTAAGTTTGGGCAATTCCACTTCCCCATCCGAGAGAAAGATTACAACGTTTAACCTACGCAAAATATCGGATTTCAAGGTAAACAAATGATACAATTGTTTAAATAAATATTCAAAATTAAGTTAACCTTTTGGCATCAAAATGTTTGGTGACAATTTCGTCTACTTTATTAATGGCGACAATATAATCGGAACGGCCTCTGAAAAGTAGAAATAAATTGGAACATGTTAACATATCATCTGATAAAACGATTCCAAACATCAGAAAATAAAAGAAGTACTTTGTGGCTTTATATTCAAGCATCTTGTCAAAGAGTAAATTGACGTCCAAGCTTTTGTTTTCGAAGGCTACATCTACTTTATCATCGAAAATGACAAGCGATACCATATCCTGTTTAGCAATCAACGGAGATCCTACGGATTGTTGATATGTGTGCAATCGAGTTTCCATGAATGAACAAACCGCATCGTACGCAGCACCAAGACGATTGTTATGAAAGGATCGTAAGTAGTTGTAATTACGAGAATTTTTCTGCGGTGTGATATCAGAAGCTGCAAATATTTAGATGTTTATGAGATCGCGTTAAATTTAACCAAAATACATGAGTGCGTTCAAGATCCTTACCACCCATCGAGCCCCCTCGATCCATAACGAATATAACATGAAAAGCAGGACGTTCTGGTAATTCGTTGTGGTCAATCTTTTCTACATTCCATATCTTTATTATACGCCAAAACCGTAACAACAATAATAATTCGACCACTTCTTTATCTTTATCCTCAAAGAGGAGTTCAAAACCGAAGGTTGCAAGGACTATCAACATGTCCAAACCATGTAAAGGGCCATACTTGCCATTGTAAAAATAGGTTGGGCCAAATACGATAAATCTTAGAAGCATCTCAACTAGAAAACCAGTGTTGATAACGAATATCAAGTTTGATAAGAGTCCTATGAGGGAGGTGTCATCCGGATGAAATAATTTGATTATAGTTATGACCATTAGAGCGAGCACGTCCACGGTTACCAAAATTAAGATAATCCATTGCATTGCACGGGATTCGAGGAATTCGGCAATATAAGTACATGTTGATTTTTTGTTGGGGCCGCTTGAATTGCCGTCGGCTGAAACCACATTGGGGATTGTACCGTAATTCATCTTATTGCAATTTGAAGTTTTTGAAATTTTATGAAAAATTTAAAAAGAGAGAAGCTAAATGTCCATGGCTTTATATTAAAGGTTCTTAGTTTTAGCGGATTAATTAAATGTATAGTAAAATTACACGGATATGTTGTGCTAAATGTGCTAAATCAAATTTCCTTTAAAGGACACTATCGTGTTCCATTTTTGTCAATAATTTTCATTTCTTATTGTATCCATTGGCTCAAATAAATAAATTAATAAAATTTCCAATATTCCTGATTAATTTTAGCATCCTAATTTATTATAGAAAATGACCTTCCCGAAGCATAGTTACACGGAAATTAAGTTGTTTCAGTTAAACATACTGTAATTAATTCCGCCATGCAATGTACATTTTTGAGAAAGATATCCTTCAGAACGCAGTTCTGAACAGTTTCAGGACACTGTTTTTTTTTTTATTGTGTCCATGAAAGGTTGGATCTTCATCAGATGATAATTTTAGATTTTTATTCAAACAATTATTAGTTAACGTACAAAATTGAAATGAGATGCATATAGAATAATTTTTTATTTGATATAACATTGTTTCTTAAAATTTCTACCCTTTTACTACTTTGTATTTACGTTTATTAGTTTTTTCAACTTTAATTGGAACCTCCTCCTCGACTTTTATTTTAACATCCATGATGTTCTCAACTTTGATTGGAACATCTACAATACTCTCCTCAACTTTAATCTGAACGTTCTCAGGCTCTCGTTTGATGACAACGTCATCCAGTTCGTTCGCAGTTGTGGATGTAGTGGCGTTATTATTCACCGTCGCAAGATCGTGTTGAATTGAAATACCTCTTGCAACGAACCAATAGGTAGGACGATAATTAATGTGGAGTACAGCGATTGGTTCCTTATCCATTTTTGTTAACGTTTTTTCATTAAGTTCAGGCTGATTAAAAGCTTCCCCTTCGTCAAATTTTGTAGTAAAGGTAATATCTATATTGCTTTTATTCTCGGTGACTTTGGTTTGTTTTAAATCTTCAGAACAAGTTTTCCTCAATCTCTTACTCTCTTTTCGTTTCTTAAAACTCGCTTGATAAAAATAAACCGAGATCACACCCAAATCTCCATAGCTTGCCTTTTTTGGTGTGACTGTCGATTGGTCCATTTCAGTCCATTCCGTTTTATCAAATATTAATTTGTATTTCTTGGTAAAATCTTGATTATAAAAACATTCCTTGGAGAACGATAAACAGGTAACAAGGTGTGTGTAGCATTTATCAGTTTGTCCATCTATGTAAACTTTTGCCTTGATTGGCTCATGATCAGTTGCTATAGCCGATGAATATCTAATCTTGTAAGAGGTTCCGGGTTCGGGCACCGCGACAAAGGTGGACGAAGCGCTATAAAATGAGAAAAAAAGGTTAGACTTTGATATAAAAATGTGAATATAGATATACATATAGACTAAGTACCTTATGTACTTTTGACTTTTTATTTTATCAAACGCGTATGACTTTAGCGCTCTTTTTACGCTTAGCTATATAAAAAAATATATATATATTATATATATTAAAATTACGTATATAGAGCATAAATAGATAAGATAAAAAAAGATAAAAAAAAAAAAAAAATAACCAAACAAAAATAATAAAATAAAATAAATGATTACTCCAAGATCCGAATCGGATATTTTATATTCTTTAAGTGGTATATCATTCACCAAAATTTCTAGTTCAAAATCTTTAATCTTCATCGTAACTTTTTTTATTTCGAATTATCTTTGGTATTGAAATATTATTTGTTAATTTTTTTTTGATTGAATAATCAACACTGATTTAAAAAAAGTTTTTGGTCGAAAAAGAAAAATGAAAAGGAGAAAAAGTGATGATCTCTTTTATGGAATTAGATCATGTGAATTAATCTGTTCCGAATAGTTCCGATAATAAGTAGCACCCGAAAATAAGCACCCTTATAACCCGAAAATAAGCATACTTACGAAATTATATACAAATAATCATTAATTTTCGTATTATAATCAACATCACTGCTAATTATCATTATCAATACATTTATCCAATTCTTTTCCCATTTTCTTTATCAGAATCCAATCTATCTAATAAATCTGATAATTTCATCAGAAATTTTGCTTCCATGAATGCTATATTACCAATTTTAGCATGTCGTAGATTTCTCCTAACCAGATTTTTATAAGTCCAAGTTAGTCCAATTTGGTCTAATTAGCCAACGTTACCAGTTTGAGCCACCTTTATAAGTCCAGTTTTATAAGTCAAATTTGTCTAATTAATTAACATTATTCTAACAGATCACTTTTAGCTATCTAAAAATGCCTTTTAAATGTTATTTTTAAATATTTATTAATAGCTATGATATCTTTAATATCTGAAAAGTATTAACTTACTAAATTTGTTTTTTTTTAAAAGAAAGTATAATAAATAAATATTAAAGATATTCTTTATCTTAATTATTTATTATTTATGATATAAAAATTAAATAATATTATATAAGAAAAATCAGAATTTTAAATAAGATTCAATTATATAAAATAATGAATCCCATTTTAATTATTTAAAATAATATTTATTATTGAATTTAGCATATATTATATAAAAATTTTGATATAAACTATTTAATTTAATAGTAAAACAAAAAAAATAAGATGTTATGATTATGAAAATATTTTGTAAAAGTAGTATAATACAAGAGATTTACGGGAATAAGAAGATCATGTGATATGGCAAAAAAAAAGAATCATAGAAATTGACTGAATAATGATCAACCTAAATGTTACACAAATCTCTAAAATAAAATAATCAATGAAGAGAAATGAAATAATTAGCCATAATGATATGTGATACAAGCCTAAAATAAATATACTAAAGAGAAACTCTAAAGAAGAGAGAAAATGTAATAATAATAATAGAATAATAAAACATTTTTATGAAATTATATAGTCATTAATTATAGGGTTATTACAAATAATTAGGTAGTCATTACTTTAATATGACACGAACATTAATCATTGATGAAGGAATTATTACATAATTATTCTGCAATAAGATAGGAATTAGTCTAAATTTTATTATAATCATTAATAAAGATGATGCTACAACTAGTTACAACTATGTGATACTTATTTGTCACTAGTTGCAACTAGTTGTAACTCAATTTTTATTAATATTGCAATTACAACCTTGTGATGCTTATTTATTACTGGTTACAACTAGTTGTAATGCTATCTTTAGTCATTAAGATTTACCATGTAAAAGTAACTTCTTGAAAAGCAAATTTATAAAGATATAAATTATATTTCTTGAGGAGTCACCTTATTATTTTAAATTCAATAAAGTTTTGTTATACAAACCCATCCTTGAATTTAAAAATTTCTGTTAAAAAAGACAGATTTAAATATATTTTCTTTATTTGCTAACAAGAGACTTATACAAATAGAACTCTTAAAGTTATAAATTTTAGCAGAATAAAAGCTTAATCCCTTTTATTAGTATTTTTATTTAACCATTGTATTAGTATAATATTTTTGGTTAATTTTAAAGTAATTTAAGAAGTTTTAAAGATTAAGTCAATAAAATCTCTATACTTTCTGACTTAAAAACTTGAATTCTAAAAGAACACTGTGACAAGATTTTAGAAAAAAACATTTAACACTCTTTCTCAATCTGTAATTTAAGAATTTAAGTAAAGACTCTTCTAAACAAATTTGAGTTTAAGCTAAACTCAGTTGTTACTTGATTGGTTAAGTGTTTTAATCTGCTTAACTGACAGTTAGATAATAGTAGGCTTAATTTTTAATTTAAATATCTGATAAAATTTTAAATTCTATATATTATATTAAAAAGTTTTATATATAAAAACTTATTTTAAAATCTTAAAAAATTAATAATTATTTAGAAAAGAATTTAAATCTAAAATTTTATATTTTTAATTAAAAGTATATTAAAAATAGTTAAGACTATAATAGAAAGTAATAGTAATTTAATTAAATATTAATGAATTTTTTGAATTTTTTAATTACTTATATAAATTTTATATAATAAATTGTTAATTAATTAAAGATTAAGATTATTATACTAATTTTATGATTTAAATAATTTATAGATAATTAGAGAAAATTATATATTAAATAATTAATAAATACTAATTAAATTACTTAAATTATTATTAAATTAATATTATTTATAAAAATTATTTTACTGATTTTTTTAAAATGATCTTTATATCATTATTATTAAAAATTTAAAAATTGTTATTTTTTAAATTTATTAAAAATTAAATTGTTACTAAAAAAAAATTTATTTTTATCTTATTTATTTTTTTTTTTTTTCTCAAAAATATAAAATAATTTTATATAATAAATTAAATTTAATTTTAAAAATAATTTTACAAAAAAAACTTAAATTAAATTAAAGTTTTTAAAAGTTAGATAAGGATAATTTTAAATAAATTTTTTTGTTAATTATTTTACATAATTATTTATTTTTATTTTTTTAATTAATAGTATAATTTTAATATATTTATATTCCATTTATATTGAAAATATTGCATATTTAAAAGATTTTGCAAATTTAAAATTAGTAATTAATTTATTAAAGTTTTATAATAATTTTTTGATTTATTTAGATAATTTTTTACTTTACTAAATAATAATTTTTTTTTAAAAAAAATTATATATTATTAATTATTTAATATTTTAATTTTATTAAATCTTTATAAAAAATTATAATATCCTATTTCTTTAAGATATAAATAAAGAAATAAATTATAATTAATCCTAATTTTTTATTGATTATCTAGTTATAAAGCTTTAAATTTATTTCAGATTAACTAGAATTAATATTTTATTACTTATATTTATCTTATTTATTTACATTTACTTAATATTTAATCAAACTTTTATTAAGTTTAAAATAAACTACAATTTTATTTTCTTATATAATTAATAACTTATTTATTTATTCAATCAAATAAAAAGTACAAGTTTATTTAATAATTTTAAATTTGATACTTAGGCTATGCAACCTTGATTTTTTAGTTTATATCATCCAGCTAAATCACTTTTTTAATTTTTAACAAATAAAAGTTTATATATAAAAAATTTATTATATGATCATAAAGTGTAATTTTATTTATAATTCTTTTATTACTACTTATTAGTTTTATATAGCTTTCCAAATAATACATTATGCTTAAACTTTTTATTTAACTAATATTTTGATAAGTTAAACTTTACTTTAAAATCTGCTTCTTACCAATTAAATAATAAATATAAAATTGATATATTTTCAAACAAAAATTTTATTTTTATTTCTTTTTAATAGTAAATCTTTCTAATCCTTTAAACTTTAGAATTATAACTTTATTTTTATATGTATAATAGGTATTTTAATAAAATTAAGATGATTTTAAAATAAAATATAATTGTCATATGATTAGGTCAGGTAAAAAAAAATTTTTTAATTTTTAGATAAAATTTTAAAATTGATATGATCACCTAATTTTTTTTTTTATTTATATTTAAGTTTTTTTATTTATATTATTATATATATTATTATATTCTATATCATATAAATAAAGATAAATTTATGTAAATTTTCATTGTTTTTTTAAACAAAATCTGATATGTTAATTTTATTAAATAAAATTACATAATAAACATCTTAAAGATTGACTAATTAAATGTCATAATATTTATATATAAACTTTTTATTAATAAAAATAATCATTAATAAATTCTAGATCTTTAGATTAATTATAAAATTTCAATATTACATGAACTGAAAAATTAAAGTTACATAGCCTTATTTTTAAATTATAATATGGACCCTTTGCAATAGAAAGAGGTGAAACGGCTGAAAAATTAAAAAATGAACCAATGAGAATATTTAATATAATATAGCTAGAGGAACATTTTTAATATATTAAAGTAGGACAGATTACATAATAAAATTTTTAAATAATTCAAATAATTTATAAAAAACTGCATATCTATTTATAGATTTAAAACTACCTAATTCATGAATTAATATATAATCATGCGACTCATAATTTAAGATTATTTATAGTTTGCGAATCTCTAAAAGATTTCGCAAAGAAATTTGCAATTCTTTAAGAGTTACGCAGATAATTGCAAATCTCTAAGAGATTTCGCAAAAAAATTTGCGATTCTTTAAGAATTTCACAGATAAAGGTGAATCTCTAAGAGATTTCGCAAAAAATTTGCGATTCTCTAAGAGTTTCGCAGATAATTGCAAATCTCTAAGAGATTTCGCAAAGAAATTTGTGATTCTCTAAGAGTTTCGCAGATAAAGGCGAAGATTTCACAAGAAATTTGCGATTCTCTAAGAGTTTTGCAGATAAAGGCGAATCTCTAAGAGATTTCGCAAGAAATTTGCGATTCTCTAAGAGTTTTGCAGATAAAGGTGAATCTCTAAGAGATTTCACAAAAAAATTTGCGATTCTCTAAGAGTTACGCAGATAAAGGCAAATCTCTAAGAGATTTCACAAAGAATTTGTGATTCTCTAAGAGATTTCGCAAAAAAATTGCGATTCTCTAAGAGTTTCGCAGATAAAGACGAATCTCTAAGAGATTTCACAAAAAAATTACGATTCTCTAAAAGTTACGCAGATAAAGGCGAATCTCTAAGAGTTACGCAGATAAAGGTGAATCTCTAAGAGATTTTGCAAAAAAATTTGCGATTCTCTAAGAGTTTCGCAAATAAAGGCGAATCTCTAAGAGATTTTGCAAGAAATTTGCAATTCTCTAAGAGTTTCGCAAATAAAGGTGAATCTCTAAGAGATTTCACAAGAAATTTGCGATTCTCTAAGAGTTTCACAAATAATAGCAAATCTCTAAGAGATTTTGCAAAAAAATTGCAATTCTCTAAGAGTTTCGCAGATAAAAGTGAATCTCTAAGAGATTTCGCAAAGAAATTTGCGATTCTCTAAGAGTTTTGCAGATAAAGACGCAATATTTTTTTGCGAGTTTTAAAATTTTTGTAATCCGCAGCTTTCCGCAGTAATTATAATTTCAATTAAGAAATTCATTTATGCATTAATTGTTTTATAGGAATTTTTTTATTTTAGAATTTCATTTATTAAATATTGTATTTTTTCTTTATTTTAAAAAAATTGCGATTAAATAATTTAAATAATATTAATATATCTTGATAAATAAATACTTTAAAAAAATTTAAAAGTATTCTTCAAT